>JBANCW010000188.1:0-20159 GCA_037040085.1 Colocasiomyia kotana | reverse complement strand
AGGGTTGAATCATTAATGTAGGGTATACATCGCGTTTTAGTTTAATCTCTATATCAATTCCGTCTCTACCTGAGTGGTCAATAACCGATATGATGCCATCAATTCTAGGTTGAATCTTATCACCTTTTTTGTTGTAGGTAACCATTGACGCATTTGTAATGTCTTCAAGTAATGTCCCCATTGACCCTGCAACAGTCTCTGGTAATTCATAAACGTGGAGTGTAGATGTTTTTTCATCATACCTCACTTTGCCACGTACTCTGATTTTACCGTTTCCTGTTTTGTAAATCTCTGGTAAGTCGTCTTTATTGATGACTTGACCTCGTGCAGGAAAGTCAGGTCCAGGCATTATCTCCATAAGTTTTTCAACACTTTGTTTTGGGTTTTTAATATAACTAATAACTGCATTAATAACCTCAATTGGATTATGAGTTGGTATAGATGTTGTAAATCCTACAGCTATCCCTTCTGACCCATTGATTAACAGATAGGGTAATTGAGCTGGTAAGACGGTTGGCATTTTTAATGTGTCATCATAGTTTGTTGTATAGGGTACAATTCCTTCTTTTAAGTTTCTACCGTATGCATCTCCTGAAGGAGTGAGTCTGGCTTCAATGTACCTTCCTGCGGCGTGACCATCTCCAAAGATTGAGCCATTATTTCCTTTAATGTCTATGATTGGCATTGAATTTGACCATTCTTCTGACATTCTGGCTAGAGCATCTTCGGCTGATTTATCACCATGTGGATGCCACTTACCAATTACTGCACCTGTGATTTTAGCTACTTTAACATATTTGTTGGTACTGGTATTATTTGAACCTAGCATTTCAATCATTACCGCACGGTGAACGGGTTTTAACCCGTCCCTTACGTCTGGCATAACACGGTCTTCGATGGTGTCGATTCCATATTCACGGTAATTTTCTTTGAATTGTTGTTCAAACTCTATCTTTACTATGTTTTCTTTCACTGGTTTTGAAGGTGTTTTAGCTTTTTTCGTTGCCATAAGAGTTCCACCTTTCAATTAGATAAGTTGTTGTTTTGCCCAAGACATTACTTCAGTGATAGCTTTTGCCCCACTGGTTAAATGTTCGTTTCCGTCGATGTCATTTAAGATAACGACTGGAGTGCTTTGACATCCTCTTGATTTAATATAAGCTAATGCTTCTTTATCTTCTTCAAGATTGATTAATTTATAGGCAATTTGTTTTGATTTCAAAAATGCTTTCACTGGTGTACATTGTGGACAAATTGTTTTGGTGTACATTACTAATTCCATTTATTATTCCTGCTTTCTTATTCTTTGTTCATTAATAATTTTTTACGACCTTGAACATTGCTTCCCATTAAATCATCGACTAAAGCATCTGCTTCATCTTCGTCATTAATTAGAATTTGTTCTAGGTGTCTTGTACTCGCATCTAGGATGGTTATCACTACTTCTTCGTCAGTTAATTCTCCCAATCCTTTATTACGGTTTACTTCTACGACTTTACCCTTGTTTTTATCTAAGAAGGCTCTTTGTTCTTCAGCGGAGTAAGTATAGATGTCTTTTGCATTTTTACCTTTCATTTTGTTTACAAACAAAGGCGTTTTAACGTGATAAATATAACCTTGTGTTACCAAATCTCTCATGTACTCCATAAAGAAGGTTTGCAACAATACTGAGATATGTGAACCATCGGTATCGGCATCGGTACAGATAATAATCTTATTGAAGTTTGATTTAGTAATATCAAATGTTTTTCCATATCCTGCTCCAATGGCTGCAATCAGTGTTGCGAGCTCAACGTTAGCTAAAGCTTTTGCAGCAGTTGTTTTATGTACGTTAATTACTTTACCTCGCAAAGGTAATATCGCTTGATAATTGGCGTCTCTTTGTTTCTTCAACCCACCAGCAGCTGAGTCCCCTTCAACTAAGATTAACTCTCCACCTTTATGGCGGGCTGCAGCTAATTTTGTTGAGATGATTTTCTTCTCATCTGTTTTACTTAGTTTCACATTTTCGTCATCGGCACGTGCTTTTTCATATAGGTCTTTAATGAGGCTGCCAATCAGTTCTTGAATGGCGGGAACATTACGGTCTAAATGTCTCATCGCATTGTCATAGAATATATCCCTTACCGCATTTTTTGCTTCAGGTGAAGAAAGTGTGTCTTTTGTTTGTGGCGTTAATATTGGTCCGCTGTGTTTAAAGTCAATAATGACGTAGGTCATTCGAATCAAATTTCTCGTCTTCATTAGACTTGCAATATCGTCTGTCTTGTTGACTTTCTTGATTAGGTCTAGTTGACGTTTATACTTTGTAGCAAATGTTGATTGAAATTCTCCATAATAGTGTCTCATCAATTGAAGTAACCCTGCATAAAATCCTTGTACATGAGTCCCTCCTGATGCATTGTGAATTCCATTTGTAAACGCTTCAGCGGCAAATGTTTGGTTTTTTGAAAAGGCAACAGCAATATTTGCTGCCATGTAATATGTCTTTCCTAATACGTCTGCTTCTGCCTTACCAGACACGATGAAGGGTTGAATCAGTAATGGTTCTTTTTGGCCATCGTCTGTTGTTAATTCGTCCATGTAGTCTAAAAGACCATTTTCAGAGTAGTAGGTTTGAAAGTCTTCATCTCCGTCACGTTCATTTTTGAACAGAATTGTAAGACCTTTATTTAAGTAGGCAGTTTGTCTAAACAAAATATCTAGAGCATCTGCATCTACTTTTGTGGTTTGCATAACTGTGGGGTCAGCTTTAAAGGTTACTTGTGTACCTGTTTGTAGTGGGCCCTTTTGTTTTTCGTTAGGTAATTGGCCTTTAACTAATTTGACTACTGGTATTCCACCATCTTCAAATCGGTCATGAAAAATACGTCCGTCTTTCCAAATGGTTACGTCAAAGTATTCTGACATAAAGTTTGTTGCAGCAGACCCTGTACCGTTTAGCCCACCAGCAAACTGGTTACCATTTGACTTACGATTTACTTTAAACTTACCACCTGCACCAATTAGGGTGTAAGCTAAACGTTCTTCAATTTTACCCTTTTGTTTTTTACTTTCATATGGTGAGATACCTCGACCATAGTCTCTGACGGTAACTGAGTTATCAGAGTGTAGAGTGACTTCGATAGGTTTTGTTTTATCACTGTAGTTTGGATATTCATCAACAGCATTGTCAAAGATTTCACGAACAATTGTTGCTAATCCTAGTTTGTCATTGTCTCCTATATACATACCTGGTGATTCACGTACCTTCTCTCGGTCTGTAAATACTACAATTGTATCACCCATTACTTTTCACCGTCCGTTTCTTTTAGGATATATCGTGTTTCTTTTGTTGGGGTAACGCCCAGTGCTTTTAGCGTGTCATCATTTGAAGTGTCGGTGTTTGATAGAGGATGGAGCCATACGACATCCGCAATCTTCATTAATATTGGATTTTCTCTTAATTTATCAAACGCTCGATTTTCAATTTGTCTAATTCTTTCTATTGAGACATTGTATTGGGCACTGCACTCTCTTAGTGTTTTACATTCTTTGATTCGTCTTGTTATTATTTCTTTTTCTCGTTGCGTAAGGTGTGAATTATTGACTAACACTTTCCACATATCTAAAGATAAATTTGGGTTACTACCGATAAATTTATCTATAGTAACCCGATTTTTATTCTTTTCTAATATTGTGAAACGCATATCCAATCTATTCATCTTAGAATCATAAGTGTCCAAGAGCTCGTAATATAGAGTGTTTGGATATTTAGTTTTCATAATTATTTCTCTAATTCAGCATCAATATGTACAATAGCGTCTTCTAATTCAGACAGTAATGCACGTGCTTCTTCTTTTTCTTCATCTATTTCTTTTTGAGCAATTTCTAACTGCTCTTTTGTCATAGAAAGTTCAGCATCAGAGATTTCTTTATCTTGCTCTTTGATTTCTTCAAGCTCTTTTTCTTGTTCAGATTCTTTTAAGTCTTCATCACTTTCACTTACTTCTTTGACCTTATCAACGATTGGTGCATTATCATTATCTTCTTTTTCTTCCAATTTAGCAAATCGAGATGGTTCACTTGGCTTTTCATCTTCACTAAACGATTCTAAGAATGCAATAGTGTCTTCATATTCGTCATCGCGTTCTTGGGTTGTGTCAATGTAAGCTCCCATACGCATATCCATAGAGGTTACACGAGAGTTGCTTTCAATGATAGTGCTTTCTAATTCTCTCATCTTGTCTTGGTACACGTTTAGGTTGCCCGATAAGATTTCAACACGGTCTGCTAATAAGACAACATTATTTTGAATGTTTGATAAGCCTTCAATTAGATTTTTAATGACCTTGATATTTTCTGCACTGTTGGTTTTCTTCACTTCTGATGTCACTTCTTGTTTTATCTCAGAAAGTTGTTTTTGAACTTTGTCGTCAAGACGTTCTTGAGAATTTTTTATGTCATGGATGTTTCGTAATACTTGTTCTTTTGTTGCTTTATTTTGTTCAGCGACCATATCAATAGAGTGGTCAATTCGAACATTGCTTGCTTTGGTGGTTTGCTCAACATAGTTGTATAAATCACTTGCAAAGCTATCAATTGTGTCATTCATTTCTTTTTTCGTGATGACATCACGTAATATATTTAACTGCTCATCTTGAGCTGCTTGTTTTTCTTTAATCGCTTCTACTTCACTAATTAAAGAGTCTTGCGACTCCTTAATAGCTGTTAAAAGTTTCATTGATTGAACAGTGGCAGTTAAGATGGCTGAATTCATTGTGCCTTCTTTACTCATAACGGTTCTTTAACCTCCATTATTTCCCGCTGAACATACGTTTCACTTTGTCCATGAAAGTTACATGTTCTTTTGGTTTATTTTCACTTGCTAGATTTTCTCTGACTGTATCTTCAAATTCTTCAATGTCGTGGATATGTTCATATTCTTCATGTGTCATATCGTCTTCTTTTTCAAGTTCATCAATTGTGTTGTCAAAACCTTCTATGGTTTCATGTTTTTTTGTAGCGTCTTTTAATTCTTCAAGTTCTTCTTCAAACTCTGCTTCTACGTCTGGTACGATAACGACATGTTCAAAGATGTCAAAGATTTCATCTGTTGTTTTGTCATATGCTTTTGGTGTTAAGCGGTTGATACCTTTATCAATTGAGTTGATTTGAGATGAGAAAACTTCAATTTTAGCATCAATATCATCTAAGATTAAATCGTACTCATCTGCTTTTTCCATCATGTATTTAGCAGCTTTTGCCATGCTTTGCACAACTTCTACTAATTGAGTTTGTTCAGATGTTTGTTTGTTGTGTAGTTTTTCAATTTCATGGCCTACTACAATGGTTTGAGCTTTAACATCTGCTAATAACTCTTTACTGTCTACTTCAGCTAGTTTTGCATTCAATAACAATACGTCTTGATGTAAATCAGTAATGCTTTCAATCGTTTCACCATTTGCATGTGTGAATATGTCTTTTAATTTTAAATATTCGTCATTTGTTAATCCGTTTAAGAGAACAGCTTTTGCTAATAACTCTTTTAAGGTATTTTCACTTTCATAGTTTGTGTTTTCTACGTCAGTAATACTTGTATAAGTTTTTTCTGATAATAAAATAACACTCTTTTGGTTTGCAATAACCTCATCACTTGTTTCTACTGTATCAAGATAGTCGTCGATTAAATCTGAAAGTTTGCTGTCGGTTTTGGTCATAAGACTTCCAATGGCATTTACTTTTTTGTCTAAGAATTTTAATGTTTGATATTGTTGATACAATTGTTTAGTTGCGGATTGCACGTTTTCATCTGTGCCAATGACTTCTTTCATTTTGTCTGTCATATCTGTCCACCCCTAGTCTTCTTCATTTAATTTTTCTAAGTCAACTGCTTCATTGCTTGATTGTGATTCACTTAATACGTCTACTTTCATTTCGATATTACCCATACCTGAAACAGCATGTTCTAATTTGTCAGCTAATGCTTCGATTCGTGAAATCATTGAGTCAAAACGTTCTCCAATTGAGCTATACACTTCACCATTTTCACTGATAGCGTCCATTAATGATTTGTTTGCTTCTTCATGGCGTTCTTGTGTTTCTTTCACATCTTTAGCTAATCCGTCAATTTTCTCAGCTAACACTTGAGTGTCTTCATGTAAGTCTAAATCTTCGATTAATTCACGTGTTTTTACAAGTTCTTCATTGTATGAAACAAACTCTTCTTTTTGTTTTTCGTAGTTGTCTTTTATAACGTCTGATACTTCTTTTGATTTACAAGAAACGTTTTCTTCAACAGCATTTAATTTTTCTACTAATTCAGATTGTTGTTCTTTTTGTGAGTCAATGCTTTTAACTAAGTTGTTTGAAGATTCAATAACGTCTTCATAACGTACTTGTAATTCAGATTGCCCACCTTTGATGTCTTTTAATAATTCATTTTTTTCTTTGATATCGTCTTTAATATCATCTACTGATGCATTTAGGTTTAATGTTTTCTTACCCAATACGTTTACGTTTGTGTCAACTTTATCTAAAATTTCTTTGTTGTCAATTACTGTCTGTGATACTAATGATGTGATTTCATATGTATCTGTAATTTTTTGCTCCATGTTTGTCATTGTGATTTTCTCTCTTTTCTTTATGTTTTATTTTTAAAAGGTGTTCCTGCACCGTTGTTACCAAAATTAGTTGTTATGTTTGCATTAAATAAACGACCACAATTGCGGCTAATAAGTTGTTTAGTAAATGCACTGAATATGAGACTCTTAAGTCCCGTCCGTTGTAGATATAGACTGCGTAAAGTGTGTAAGACGCCAATAGATAAAACAATAGTTGATAAATATTGGTCGGTCCATGTAACACAGCAAACAGCATACTTTGTGGGAACAATAAGAATACTGCATTTGTTTTTGTGATGTTTTTTGGGAATAACAATTCCCTGAAAACAAGTTCTTCTGCAATAGGGTCAACGATGATGTTATACAAAAGTATTGCATACGTTGGTTTTGCTCCATTTGGCATTGTTGGGGTTGCCAGTTGGATAAGATAGTCTAATGCAATTAGTGATACCACGCCAATAGGTATAGATAACAATAGTCGTTTTGCTTTATGCGTTATCTCTTGCAATGTTACTTCATTTTCAGCCCAAGCAAATGATGCGAGTCCTAGTGCAAAGATAAGTGATACCATGAGTTTTGACATTTCATTTGATGGATTGTTCTGCAATAGGGCATTGGCTAAAAATATTTCAAAAGTTAAGATTAAAGCTGCTAGTGTTATCCTTTTTGTAGCCTTCAAACGATTACCCCCCTTAGAAACAGTAGTGTGAATTCAACTTCTTATTCATTATATACCACATTCACACTATTTTCAAGGGGGTAAAATGGCTCTATTTTCGTATTTTTGTATTTTTTCAAGGTCTATGAGCTACATCTAGAGTTTTCATCAATTGCTCTTGCCCCTCACCTTTTGCAAGTAATCTTAGGGCAACGTTTTCGTCTTCGCTGTTTTTAACAAGTATTCGAATGATGGTCACATCATGTTCTTGACCACTTCTATGTAGGCGTTTTAATGTTTGCAGATATTGTTCATTACTCCACGGTAACGTTGTCCAAACCATTATGTGTCCACCGTCTTGCAAGTTTAATCCATGCCCCACTGAAGCAGGATGAGCCGCCATTACTGGTATCTCACCTTTGTTCCAACGTGCGATTACGTCTTGGACATCTTTTCTTTTAGGGTCTAGATGTTCAAATGTGATGTAGTCTTTCATGCGGGCAAGTTCACTTTTAAAGTTGTACAAAACAAATATTGGACTGGTTGCATTTTCTACAATTTCTTTTAATCGTAACATTTTTGTAGCATCTACTACAGGGTAGTTTGGAGTGTTTGATTCATCTTCATCATCTTCTATTACACCTTCCAACATTTCTTGTGAAATGGTTTGACCGTCTGGCATTTCTAGAGCAGATTTATAAATTGCTCCACTGGTCACTTGTAATAGTTTGCTTGTGAGTATGGCACTGTTTTTAACAACAACGGTTTCACCATCCACTTTCATTTCACCATATTCACCGTCATCTTGATGTTTTAGCACGAAGTTTCGAATGTCTTTATCTAGTTTGTCATAAATTGCTCGACCCTTCTTAGACATTTCCACATAATCGTCAACAATGACCATTTCTGGTAGGTCTATTAACCCTTCACTTCTCATAGAAATAACATTGTCTCGCATGTTGTCATAAATCTCTTCTTGTGCACCTTGTTGCAATTTCCATTTATACACTGTGCCGTCGTTTGCAATGACTTCTGGTTCGAAGAACTGACTTCTGTATTGAAAGAAGTTGTATCCGAATTTGTTTCCATTCTTTGAATCAATCACCATCAATTGACACCATAGGTCAAGTAAGTTGTTTGGTGATGGTGTACCCGTTAAGCCAAAGAAGTATTCACTGTGGCTACTTAAAGCCATTAAGTTTTTGAATCGTTTGGTAACCGCTTTAAATTGAGAAAGCTCGTCAACTACAACAGCTTGAAAAGGGGCTTTGATTCTCTTTGCATCAAAGAACTCTTTCATACTCTGCAGCTGTGCTGGGTTTGTGGTGACTAAGGTCAACTTCTCAAGTGGTTCTAAGAGCTTGTTGTATAGCACCTCTCGCTTTTTAGGAATCAAGCCGATGTTTACTAACACATCCATATCATATCCCCACTTCTCAGCTTCTCTTGACCACGTATTTAGTGCCACCATTTTTGGTGCAACAACAAGTACTGGTCGTGTTGGGTCTAGTCGGCCTTCTTTGACTAGCTTATCTAATGTGGCTAAGGTAGACAATGTTTTACCAAGCCCCATGTCAATAAACAACCCAACTCGCTTTTTGTCTAGGGCAAAATCTACCATTTGTTGTTGGTATTGTCTTAACGGTGTACCATTTGGAGCTTTGATTAACTCATCTTCTGTGTAGAGTTTTGAGATGGATTTTGATTTCTTTTTAAGATTGTCTAAATATTGTAAGATTTTTGGACGTTCACTTTGTGGTGTTTGTTCTATTTCACGTTTTATATCGGCATAACTATATAGTTTGTCTTCTACTATTAAACGTAGGTTCTCTTTATTTTTCATTGCCGACATTGCCACTATAAGTAGGATGTAAGGTATCTTTCTTGGGGCTACAATTAACACCCTGTCCATGTGATTTGCTAGAAAAATAGTCAGAAGACTTGCTTTTTCTAACTCATTTTTTATCTCCATATTGTAATCATCTGGGTCTATCTCTATTGCCTTATTGGTGTTTGATTCACCAACGATTGCTACCAATTTGGTGTCTTTTGATAATTTGGCATTAGAATACACGTCGCTGTTTTGCATTGCGGCGTGTACTAAAGATTGTGATTTAGATGATGCAGGAGGCAAAATGAGAATACCTGTCTTTGTATTTGGCATTAATTTCACTTCCATTTATTGATATTTTAAGGTAATTTGTTTTTTAATCGGTGTATCTTTTTGGTAGTTCTCCATAGAGACTAACTTTTTACCATTCACTAATTCATGAGGAATGTCTTCTAACATTTGTTTTACGTCTGTGGTATCCATATCGCATAAGACATTTATCTTTGAATATTTACTTGTCTTTGTGGTTGTAATTCTAATCTTTTGGTCGTAATCAATTAGAGTCGTCTTATTGTTTACAATGACTTTAATTTGTGTCTTGTGGTATCTGTTGGCTTTTAAATACACAACATACCCTTTGCGTGTGATTTCTTTTTTGTCCACTGTAAAGTAACTAAATATCTCAGGATGTCTTGCCATTGAACGTTTGTCACTTTCTTTAATGGCTTCATCATTCCAGTGATAAAATAGAGCTCTTTTTGGATAAGCAATTTTTAGTTTGTAATTGTGAACAAAAAGAATTTCGTCATTGTAGATGAAAGATGTCTTGATGTAATAAGCCATTTTAACTCGCTTATTAAGTTTTTCAGCTTCTTCATAGGTCTCACAAAAGGTCAAGGTTTTACCGTCATACATTTGAGGTCTTGCTTCATAATTCAATTTTCCCATTTCTTTTAACTTTGCATCAAGAGCGTCTATGTTGTATCGGTCTTCAATTACGACTTCACCATTAATGTGTTTAATGTAGATGTCTTTTGGTATCTTGAATAGTTCACGGCCCTTAGATACCACAGACACCATACCTGTTTCATCTGTGATAGAATAATCAGGCATATCTCTTTCTTCTACAACAATGGGTTTTTGTTTTGGAAGTATCTTTTTTAGGATTTCAGATAGTTTCATGTTATCAACATTTTCTTATTTGTTTTCCTAAGCAGAGAAAGTTCTCTGCTATTTTATTTTCGCATTTGCTTTTGCTTGTTGTTCCATACGGATTGCGTTTTGGTACAAGCGTTTGAATCGAATTTGGTTTTCTTTTGTTTGCCCACCGTGTCCAAGTTCTGCACGGATAACTTCTTTTACAATTGTTTCCATAAACAAGTCAATTTCTATGTTGTCATCTACGATTTTTTGCATTGTTTTGAAGTTCATTTTTTCACGCAAAATTGTAATAATGATGCTACCTAGATATTCATAATCGTATGGGTCGTCTAGTGTCCCGATTATGTTACGGTTGATTGTTGCTAATGTTGACCATACTTTGTGCAAGTCTTTTTTATTGTGGATATTTACTTTAGCGTCTACTAAATAGCTTTTGTCTTTTTCATATAATACTTCTAGTGAGTCAATGCTAATTTTTAGTTTGTTTTCCATGTCGGTATCTCCCTTGTGTTTTTAATATAGTGCAGTTTGTAGTATTGCCATATAATCTGTAAGTCTTGCAACTTGAGGTACTTTACCTAATTCATTAACATCTTTAACTTCTGTGATATAGGGACGAATATATTCAAATATCATCGGTTTTAATTCTTTAGTATAAAGGTCTGATAAGTCTTGGTCACTATAGTCTAGTTCTTGCATTAAATCTTCATACTCATCTGCATCTAATTGGTCGTAGTCTCGCTCATATCCATAAGCTTCTCTTGTTTCATCATTTACGTCAATGCAAGAAGATAGAATGCTGATTAAGGTTGTAATCTCTACAATCTCTTTTTCAACCACAATACCATTAATCAACTCATCTACATTGATTTTTGGCACGTCAACATTTGTGACGTAGTCAATCAACCATTCTTCAAACGATAACAATGAGACCATTGCTGGGTCGATGTCAAAATTACGTTGGTTTAATTCGGCAACATAACTGTCGATATAGTTTCGTATTTGGTTTTCATTCATGTCATGACTAAATTCAATTTTGATATTTTCAGTAATTTTGTGGTTTTCTAATATGTACGTAATTTTTCCAACCTTTACTTTGATTTCAGGAATGTCCATACAATCACCTCATTTATTTTTCGTTTTTAGGCCAGTCATCTAAGTGTTGGGATACTGGTTTAAATGTTTTTCTGTGAATTGGTGTAATACCAATTCGTTTAATTGCTTCTATATGTTGTTTCGTGCCATATCCCGCGTTGTTTGCAAAACCATAGCCTGGATATAGTTTGTCCCAGTTTTTCATCATTTCATCTCTGACATATTTTGCAACGATTGATGCTGCTGCAATAGATAAAGAGTGGCTGTCGCCTTTTATTACAAATTTTTGTGGTATATCTACGTCTAATCTTTGAGATGCGTTGCCGTCAATTAACAATAATGTCGGTTTGACTTTAGTGAATTTTGATAGTGCTTGTTTCATTGCATACTTGTCGGCATTTAAAACATTGTTTTCATCTATATAGTCAACACTAGCAATACCAATCTGTACTTCTATTGCAGTTTCCAGAATTTTTACTGCCAGAGCTTGATGCTCTTCTTTTGGAACAGTCTTACTATCTTGTACGCCTTTGATGTCGACGCCTTTTGGCAAGACTACCGCTGCTGTGACTAATGGCCCAGCTAAACACCCACGCCCCACTTCATCAAAACCTGCTATGTAGTCATTTGTTTGACGTAATGCGTCGTCAAATTGTAGTGTCTCTACTGCCATCTAATCACCTTCTTTATGTGGAATTATTTTTAAATCTATATGGTACATTTCGTCATCTGTCTTTTTACCTGTGGCAAAAGAGATAACTCGGATTACTTTTCCATTGTCATCTTCCCAATATCCCGCGTCTGTTAATCCATCAATAAGTGCTTTAATGGTTGGATAAAAGTTTGGAGCATCCAGTCTTCTATTGGAAGGAGGTGAAATAACAATGTGAACGTCACATGGATTGTCTTTAGTATATACCGTTTCAGGTTTGTTTTCTAGACCTTTATCATAAGCAATTTGACGCAGTAAGTGTGTCAATTGTGACTTCACTATTGGATGAAGGTTGTCGTTTGAAGAAATCATTTGATTTCCCTTTCTTGCATAAATATTTTTACCTGTTTTTCGGTTCAGTATAAATCTTAAATCCATAAAAATCTACGCTCCTTTGATTGCCGCATGGCAATCATTTACATTTGTAATCCATTATTTTGGTCTTTTTTTCTGTTTTCTTCTTCTTGTCTTAATACATTAATGTCGAAGTTTTCTTCTCGACTTAAATCATCAATGACGTCAGAGTATTCACTCATTGCATTGTAAGTAGATTCAATTAAGTAATCAACATACGCTTGACGTTCTTCGTCTGTATGCTTTAAATATTCAGCTGTGTCGACTAATATGAAGCCTAAGTTCTTTAATTCTTCTGATGTATATCGTTGAATTTGCATACGTGGGTCATCCACATCAACCATTAATCTTTTTGCACTGTTATCACTAAATAATGCAGCGTCTTTTAAATCGTCTGATGCGAAATAGGTTTCTCCATTTTCAAATCCAATATATCCATATCGTTTATGTTTCACTGTAAATTTATCCATTGTCTTTATAAAGAGCGTATTATGCCCATAATTCCCTCCATTGTTTTATTTATGTCTGTTGTGTTGTTGTCGATTGACACAAGTTCTTTTTCATCTACGAATTCATCTACTAATGTTTTATATCCATTTAACACTCGTAACGCGTAAGATGTGTCAATGTCTAACTTATCAACATCTTGTAAATCTCTTGTGTTTCTTCTTTGTCTTGCTGTTTCTAAAGTTACGTCAATATAGATTCTTAAATCGGGTTTGATTCCATTTGACGCAATTTTGTTTAAGATATCGACTAGTTCTAGTTCGATTCCATTGCCATATGCTTGGTATGCTGTGGTGGAATCTGTGAATCTATCGAGCAAAATATAATCATAGTTTCTTAGATTAGGGTTAATCACGCCATCGACCATGTCTGCTCTACTGGCTTCAAATAATAGTAATTCAGCTAATTGGCTTCTCTTTGTATCTGATTTGATTAAATCTCTAATCCTTAGTCCCATATCTGTTGTTCCAGGTTCGCTGTATAAGGCTACTTTGTAGCCAGCCTCTTCTAATGCTTCTTTACATTTTTGTATCAACGTACTTTTTCCAGAGCCATCAATACCTTCAAAACTTATTATTTTTGCCATAGTCATACCCTTTCGTTTTATGTTTTGTTTTATGGTAAACAAAAAGACTAGAAATTCTAGTCTATTTATTCACACGCTCTTTATATGATTTACCTGCTTTAAATTTAGGTACAATCATTTCTTCAATTTGAATTTCTTCTCTTGTATTTGGGTCTACACCTTTACGTGCTTTTCTTACAACGGGTTCAAAGCTTCCAAATCCTACGATTTGTACTTTATCTCCTGCTTCGTTTGTTGCCATAATAAATTCAGTTAAGGCTTCAACCATTTGTTTTGCTTCGATTTTAGAGATTCCCATTGTTTGAGCAATGTAATCTGCAACGTCTTTTTTATTTTTTGACATTTCTCTTCACTCCTATTTTGTTTTTCTAAATGTTACTATCTTTTAATGTTAATAATACCATAGTTTCATCTGGATACACATTAAGTTGTGTAGAGAAGGTCTCTAATTCGTCATCTGATGCGACTAGTTTTGGTTTTATTTCAATTGTAACAATGTATGATGTTTCCATTAATGAATCATATACACCATGTAGTTCTTCAATGTTTGTAGTGGAAGCTTTTGGGGTAATTTTATAATCTGCATCTTGACCTAACCACGTATCTTCGTGGTCAACATTGACTGGTGATGTTTCATTGATTTTCATTGCAGCTGTAAATGTATAATCAAATCCGTGTGATTCTACAATATGAGCCAATTCCACAATCTCAGAATAAGTGCCTTTGTTTTTAATCTTTAAACTTGCTTTGTAATCAATCCCAGCAGCAGTTAAGTTGTTTGCTACTACAAAGGGTGATTGTTCTTCACTGTTTTCAGGGGCTTTTAATTGAAATGCAATGCTGTATCCTTGTCTTAGATAATCAGCATATACGTCAATGACATCTTGTTTTTCATCAACGGTTAGGGTTTCAATTTTTTTCGTTTCAACAAACTTTGGATGTGTCCCACGATTCATTTCTTCTTCTTTGGGGAAAATGGTCTTAATTGTGTATGACATGTCGTGTGCCTTCTTTCATTGTTTTTTGTTCTACCAATAGCGGGATTACAGAGTATGCGATTGATACTCTGCTACCACGTTATGGATATTATACAATGTTTTTGGCATTAAATCAATGGTGTATCTTTAGTAATATCTTCGGTAATTACGTCTGTATTGGTCTTTTTGGACAGAGTTAGCAACAGAAGATGATGTTGTATTGATTACCATCAACAACACCACAATTCCAACAACAGATATCACGGATAATAAAATCAATGCCCATTTTATCAAGAACCACAATACGCGACCTGTGATTTTAGCATATTTGTTAAATTGTTGAACACGATATGCGTGTCGGTTTCTTGTTGTAGTTTCAATGAATTCTTTTTTAGCTGCTTCATATTTGGCTCTGTTCAAAGCGTCTAATGAATCAACTTTTTCTTGTGGCCATAACATTGACGCTACTTGTTTCTTTGAATATAATTGTTCTTTTCTAATCATTTTTCTCTCCACCTCAGTTTTTCCAACCAATTGGTTTTGGTTTCGGCGATATTTATTTCAATATCTACTTTTTTATTTTGGACGATGTCCTATTAGACTACACAAACACTCGATTTATGTAATCTATTCATAAGCGATTTCATTAAAGTTATTTACAACAGCACCTGGTCTGTTTGGATAAATTAAGACCTTTGATAACATTTGTGGCATGTAAGTTAAATACACTTTAGTTTCATAACCGTCTTCTTGTTCTTTGTAGATAAAACTATCTAAACCTGAAGTTCTATCTCCATCAACAACTTCATGAATTGTTTTTACGTTTTCACGTAAGAAGTCTTCATTTGTGATGTTGTCAATCAATGTAGAGATTGCATTTGAAATTGCACCTCTTGTTGTATTCAATTGTTCTTTGGTTAATGTTTCTTGTTTTGAATCTTCTTTGTAAAACACTGTTACATTTTCTGCTACTGAATTAGCATTTTCAATTAAGTCTTCCATATCGTCTTTTGTTAAACGAGCTTGAGAATAAGGAATATCTGTAATTTTTAATGGTTCTCCAATGCCTTCAATTAGTTTAAATCTTTCTACTCTTATGTTTACGTTGAAATTTGCAATTAAATTGTAGTCATAATTCGTCATAACAATCACCTCTCTTTATTTTTTTCATGATTTCAATAGGGTATATGTGTGTCTTTCATAGATTAAATAGGGTTTGGGAAGTTTCCCAATAAATATGTAATGTAAATTACATACAGCTATTTTTCTACTTTCATAAGTTTAATAGGGTTTGGGAAATTTCCCAATAAATGTGTAATGTAGATTACACATGGCTTAAACTGTATGCCAGACGTATAACACATAGATTTGTTCTTCATTCATGAATTAAATAGGGTATGGGACTAAGTCCCAATTAAGTTTTGGCGTATGTCAAAACTTGAGGTTGTTTGTCGTTGTCATTTTCTAATCCGTTTTGTGAGTTTTTAATAGTGCTGTAAATTCATGAGTTAAAAGGGGAAGGGCGTAGCCCGTGGGGATACTTCCCCAATTTTCAAAACTGCGTATGCAGTTTTGAAAAAAAAGAATACGAGTAGTTTAGTTGTTTTGAGTATAACACCAACAAAAGACACCAACAAAAGACACCAACAAAAGACACCAACAAAAGACACCAACAAAAGACACCAACAAAAGACACCAACAGTGTCAAAAAGAAAGACGGCTAGGCAGCCGTCCATTCAAGAAATGATTCTAACGCATCATCATACGTGATTGATGGTGAAGTTCTGATGAATTGTTCTAAGATGATTGAAATTAGTCTGCTACGTGTTTCTTGCTCATTGTCTGGAGTAATCTCAAAGTCATCAAACAATTGTTGACCAACGTCTCCGATTGTTGCATATTCATCTTTTGTCATTGATTCTACTAGAACGATATTCACATATCTTATAAATCCTCGTAGGTCAATTGTAGATTTTAATTGTAGTAAAGCTGTGCTTTCTACGTCTAGTCCTACTAGAGAATATAAAAGAGGTAATAACCCATACTCATCTGCTAACTCTCGTAACGCTTTGCTTCTGGTTGCGGAAAGCCAATCGTTCATGGCTACAAATGATTGAGCTCTTTCAAATGCACCGTCGTGTAACCCGATAGTTGGGGCATTCATTTGTGTAAGGGTTTCATTAAGTTTATTTTTTAGCTCATCATTGGCTTGTTGAAGTTTTTCTTTGTCCATAATTTTATCTCCGTTCTTTAACTATTTGTTTAATTTTAACATGTAAACAGCATTTCTTCAAGCTCATGAGTCGTCTAGTTTTTTTGTTGACGTAAGATGTGGGTCTTGGTACAGTATAGTTAGTTGTTTGTGTATCGTTGTTACTCTTTATTCATTCTTGTCTTGTGTTTTTGAAGGCGACCTACGGGTCGTCTTTTTTTTGTGTTTCATTTATGACGTAAAGCTTAGTAACATAAAAAATAGACTCCCTAAAGGAGTCTACTGAGCAATTTCAAACATTCTCAAGCTTTTCTTTCGCACAGGTGAGCCATAAATGTCACCTAAGATAGGTCTTAATGGTAAGGCTTTATACTTAACAAAGAAGTTCTTTGTTGAATTAATATATAGTTTATCGTCTTCCCACAAAATGTCTGGTATTTTCATTGTCTTAGCTTTTGTGATGTCTTCTAAGAGTTTTGTTATGTCTAAATTTTTGTCTTTTGCAATATTCGTCAATACTTTGTCGATTGCTAGACTTGACATTTTCTTATATGCCAAACGCTCTAAGCGTTCTTCTTCTTGTCGGATTGTGTCTGCAGCAATAATGTCTGCTTCCAGTTCGTCGCGGTTGTAGTCCAATTGAGTGAAGGCATATTCATCAGATTTGAACACATTTACAAAGTAGTTTGCAAATGCTTGTACGTTTCTTTCAACAAAGTTGTAGACCTTTCTTTCTGTTAATAAGGAAAGTTCTTCACCTTTTTGAGCCATTGTTGTTGGTTTGATAGACAAGGCAAGAAGTCGTCGGTTTAGGGCTTCTCTATCTTTGTCAATTTTTGGAACGTGGTTTGTTAATACAATTTGCATACTTGATAATCTTGTTGTCTGCATATCCGCGTATTTCTTTTCACTTGAGATGTACCCTTCTGAAATCATTGATTTAATTTCTGATATATTTAACCCGTCAAAGTTATGTTCACTGTGTTGAATATCTGAAAATTCAGCTTCTGAGTATTGAACGACTCTTAATGGTAATATTTGTGAAGTTCCAAATCTATTATTAATAGAAAAGAATGGGTCAAAGGATGACTTAATTTCTCTGTATGCGTCAGTTAATAATGCGTTGGTTAATGAATTGATGAGCGTATTTTTTCCACTACCCCCACGGGCGGATGAAACAATAAGCATTTTTGATATTCGTTCGTCATATATTGGAATATTTAAGAGCATTGCTCCAAAATACCAACCCAAGACTCTCTTATTGTAAGGGTCTAAGAAAACGTCTAAGAATTTATCCACAAGTTCACGCTGTTCATCAGTGACGTCTTGTTTGTCTGGGTTTTCATAAGGCATGCGAATAGTTGCATAAAAGTTTTTAGTAATTTCATCGTCTTTATATAGTACATATTCATTTACATGGGGTTTTGGATTACTCTTTATTACTGCAATTTGTTTTTCAAGGTCAACAAAGAATTCATGTTTATCGGCTAGATACTCATCTAATTCACCAACGATTTGTTCTAATGGTTTATAACGCGTTTCATAGTCGTCTGGATTTGTTGCATTTAAAATACTTAGTTCGTTAATTTTTGCGTCAACTTGTTCGTTTGCATATTGCCATGCAAGGTTTCGAAATAAATTATGTGTCAAGTTTGTCTTTACGTCGTCACTACGAAGTTTAGTAATGAACAGCCCTGTTGTGGGGTCTTTATATCCTACTACTTCATTACTGGATTGTACTTTTTTGACATAAAATAAATCTTCAGTCCCACGTGTCAAACGCACCGAGATAGTTGCTGGTTTCTTAGACTTTGCTCCTATATTTTGTATATAAGACGTCCTAAATAATGGAATCTGCATTATAGTCTCCTTTCTTAAACTATCTGTGTGAGTTTAGATATTCTTCTAGCGTTTCCTTCCTATAATAGCCAACTGTCCCTATCATATAGTCACACGGAAACACACCACTGTTTGACCATCTCCATAAGGTTGATTTGTCAATACCTCACAGAATTGCTGCATCTTTTCTAGTGATCCCATTCATTTTCTCTAACATCTCTACTCGCTCACTTTGATCATAACATCTGTTACCTGATTTTGTTTTGTGAGCAGGAAAGACTCCGTCATTGTCCCAGCGACGTAAACGCCTTTGAGGAACATTTAGAAACTTAGATGCTTCACTGATACTTATGAGTTGTTCATTTGAGTTTAAAATTTCTACCATTTTGAAAATATCCTTTCTATCTATCTGAGGTTTGATTTATTCTCCAACCGTACAACCAGTTTACCATGATTATGCACAGCGGTCAATATGGTGCATGGAATATTTGAGTGATTTTTAAAATATGTATAGGAAGATTTATTTTTTTTGGGTTTAAAAACAGGTAAAAAGTGAGTGTTTTTTGGGTCAAAAATTGAGTGTTTTTTGGGTTTAAAATTGAGTGTTTTTTGGGTCAAAAATTGAGTGTTTTTTGGGTCGAAAATTGAGTGTTTTTTTGTTATTTTATGACGATTTTTTGACAAAATTTTACGATTTTTGTCTAAAATTATTTTTTGAATTTTCGAGCGAAAAACTCATTTTTTCATTTTTTTTTGACAAAATTGACAAAAAAATGTCAAAACTGTAAAAAATCATTTGTGAAAACATTCACATGCACTGTTTTTGGGCAGTTTTTTGACACGTTTTGACACGTGTTATATTACATTTATTACAGTAATATTACAACCGTGTTACAAACATCAAGAAAAATGAGAGAGTCAGGTCAAAAATGCCCCTAAAATCATGTAAAATGCAAAACTTTGGCTAATTGAAAAGTTCACCTTTTCACAATCGACCTCTATCCCTTGTGGCTCTAAGGGTACAGCGTTTTAGGTGCACCTAAACTTTTTTTTCGGTATGCCTTAACCCCTAGAGCGACAAGGGGTTTCACGTTTTGACGCCGAAGACAGGCTCTGAATGGTGCTTTACGTAAAAACAGCCCCAAAAATGTCAAAAAATGTCAAAAATTTAGTGTTTTTTTGACAAAAAAGTTTTGACGCCGAAGACAGGCTCTGAATGGTGCTTTACGTCCATTCGTGTCAAAAAGTGTCAAAAATCGTGCAACAAAATGACCGGTGAGTTTTGACGCCGTAGAATGGCTCTGAATGGTGCTTTACGTCAAAACAGCCCTAAAAATGTCAAAATCGGAAAAAACACGTTTTGACGCCGAAGACAGGCTCTGAATGGCACTTTACAAAAATAACACTTGTTATTTGGGCAATTTTCAAATACAATCCTTTAGGAAATTTTTTTTTAAAAAAAAAATATTTATAGAAATATAAACTTTTTTGGCGTTTTTTGACGTTTTTTTTGACGCAAATGCTCTAAAGCACCATTCAGAGCCTGTCTTCGGCGTCAAAACTAAAAAACCAAAAATTGACACAAAAATACCCATTTTGTTCTAAAGCACCATCTAGAGCCTGTT
>JBANCW010000181.1:0-16170 GCA_037040085.1 Colocasiomyia kotana | reverse complement strand
TTTTTTTTTTTTTTTTTTTATTTGCATTTTTCCGCTATGTGGCCTCTCCGACCGCATACCCAGCATTCAACATTTTTCATATTCCATTTTGCTGCTCTCGATGGTGTGATCTTTGTATCATTCGAGCGCGATGCGAACATTTTCTGCTTCGTTCATCTTGCATCTCTCTCCCTCTTCGAGTAGCTTGATTTTCAACGTATTTAACGGCGGCAATATGGCGCGCGTTTCGTTGGCGATGACGAAATTGTCGAACGCGACATTTGGGCTTGACAATAATATAATTACTAGCATTTCATCTTGCACAGTTTGTCCAATTTCATTTAACTTTTCTACAATCATAGAAAATTTGTTTAAATGATCTGCCATAGATTCTGTTTCAGACATTTTCATATAAAATAGTTGCTTAAACAATTGTATTTTTCGTATTGGACCAGACGCCATGTGAACATCGGACAGCTTTTTCCAAGCTTCCATAGATGTCTTGCAATGCTTCATATAATTGATTTGCGATGGTTTTATTGATAACAAAATACTTGCCAGAGCCTTCTCATTTTTGCTATCAAAGATTGATTTTTGCTCTGCAGTATCGTTTAACTCCAGAACTATACGACCACATACAACCGACCACAATTCGGAATGTATTAACAGACTTTCCGTCTGTATTGACCAAACACTATAGTTTTCGTCGTCCAGTTTCTTAATAGAAAATTGGGAACTCATATTGGCCGTATTTGCAATCACTGTTTTATATTTATTTATTTATTTTTTTTAACAAATCAATCTAGTCTCACACTTTTTTTTTTCTCTTTTTTTTCGACTTTTACGCGCAGTCCCTTAGCGACTGGAATCATAAATTATTCAGTTGTTGAGTTTATTGAGACTAAAAATACAAAGGTGTTGTATGTATATCATACGCTGTTTGCAGACAGACGAATTCAAATGCAAAACGAATTACATGATAGCGTTAAGCAATAAGCATATACATAAGTATTAATAATTCTTACACTTTTATATTGTGTATGAATATTAGTGATCAGCTTCGTGGTGCTGTTTTGAGCGACTTCAAGTCATTGCATTTGATAAATTATTACAAGCAAGTTATTAGACTAGGTTGATAAAGGTAGCACTTGTTTTATGAAGTATTTTTAAAATGATCACGGAGTTAACAAATTAGACATTTTCATTTTGATTTCCGCTAAGAAATCTATGTGGTTTTTTTTTTTTTAAGTAATATTGTTTGTTTTTGGCGACCTTTATTATTTAATTAATGTAGTTTTTAATTGGCTTAAGGACAGATCTTGCTTTTAATTTTAAAATATTTTTTTAAATATTTCTATGCTGCGACCTATATTTGTTAACTGGTAATGTTAGCAGGCTTTAGGTCAAGGTTGAACTATCAATATGATAGAATAGCGCCCCAACAAATGAAATGCATATTTTGTTGGTTATTGTTGAATAGAATAATTCAGTATGCCCATTACTAAAGAAAATATTTCTTCTATTGTGTTATCTTCTATTTGTTACCTTTATCTGCATATAAGGCAAGAAAACGTTGTTAAAGATTTAGGTTTTGTACTTTTTAGTGTTGCGCTGTGTTCTTTTCTGTTGGTCTAATTATCGTAGTCTTGTATCTTACCGCAAACATTCTTTGGTAGAGGTACAACTCTAATAGTTTGCGGGTATTGCAAGGTAATAGTACGTTTATTTTGTCCATGAGGCCATCTAATCAGACACGATCTAGTGCTTGAGCAACATAAAGATATCCGTACATTACTTTCGATATTAAAATGGGTTTATAATTTTATTCATTCCATCGTTATTCAATTAGCTTGTTGCATTTTTCGTGCTATTGAGCAAAAGTTTAGCAATGAACGGGAAGACAAGCACGGTGACTGATGTTCACCATTCCCATTCAAGAAGTCTGCGCAGTACGCGTGTGGCCTTTTTTAAGCGTTGTTTGGCATCAGGCGACCAAATAGCATAAGTCTTCGTTTCGTCCAATTTTCTCTTGGTTCGAAAATGTGTTTTATATGATTCAGAACTTAAAAGTGTGATGTGTCTATTTCAAATGCTTTGGTGATAATGGATTCCAGAGCATTGAGTGAATTGTTTATATCTGCTATGTGCGGCTTTTGATAGACATAAAATGGTACTGACGAATGGTCTGATGGCATTTGTTTTATCGTCTCGGGTGATATTTGAGCATATGGGATACTTTTGTTGACTGCAAGTATTTTGTAGTAAGACACTCAGAAAGTTGGGGCTGATACGACTTCTGATTAGAACACGACTCTCACCATATGCTTTGCGATCTAGATGGTTAGATGGATCTAGCAGATGCAGGTGTGAAATAATTTGTAACTCAATTATTTCGATTGGTGATTTTGGAGCGTTGAAGAAAGGCGCTGAGTGAGTCGTGCCACAATTTTGCGCTGGTCTTTTTACACGGGACGTCCCCTGTAATTGACAGTGTGATTTCCAACGAAGTTCTTCCATTTTTTGCTTGAATTGTCTTGTCTACTGTGCAAAACTCCGTCGGGTTCAATTCTCTGAAGCCTACACATACTGTGCAATAAGTTTTTGAATGACCATTGTTGGAGCAAGCACACACATTTTATAGATTAAGCAAGCAATTTGATATGTGTTTCTTATTTTTGAATCCTAACTGCCAAATAATTCCAATCCGTATTGTATTTGCGTTTTTTTTCAACACTATTCAAATTATGTATACCATTAAATATTCACCATAGTTATATACACCTTTCAAAGCATTGCTGTAGCTTTAAAAATATGGAAAAGTAAAGTTGTGAAAAAGATCGCCAGCGACGACGCACCCTGGCTGCACCCTTGCCCCTAAATATTTCATATGATTAAGAAAACGCTCTTGATCCAACAGCCATATTCTTGAAAGTTTGTGATTTTGCGATTTGGTTGTTTTGCTTTTGTTCGGTCGTCGCTAGCTCATCTCTGCCAACAGGTTATGCAGCCCAGTGGCGCATAGCGATAATAAAAAGTAAAACGGACAGTAAAAAAAGTATTGTGCGCGTTGTTAATACAAATTTTAATGAACACGATGAATTCGCTGTATTACATTGAAAAAATGAATGAAATCAATTATGATACGTGGTGTGTGTGGATGCATAGACATTGTATCGACAGAGTTTGTAAAGCCAGAAGATGACCAAAGTGAGCCATTTAAACTGTGGAAAAATCAAGATGCGAAAACAAAAGCTATTCTATTTTTATTTATAAATTAAGCTATATGAAAAAGTATAAAAGTTCAAGTGAAATATGGAATGAGCTAGAAAAATTGTATCGCCCAACAGGACCTGTTCGCAAAGTAACATTGTTTAAACAACTTCTAAATAAACGAATGAAAGAAAATGAATGCGTTAAATCATGTTTAATTGATTTTGCTAATATTGTTAAACAGATTTCAGAAATTAATATTGAAATTCAAGAAGAATTAATTGTTATAATGTTGTTGTCAAGTCTGAAAATTTTGTCGTCGCAATAGAAGCTTGCGATGATTTGCCAAAATTTAGCGTCATAAAGTGCAAACTGTACAAAGAATCTGAACGACGCAAAAGCAAGGAGGCAAACATTGGTATGCAAGTTCAAACATTTGCAGCACGATCATCCTACAACGAACCAGGTGATCAATTCAATGAGAAGACGCCAAACAGGCGCCGTAATCTTAATTGCTTTAAATGTGGGAAAATAAAGACGAAAAACTACAGTAACAATTGCGACAAACGTGGCCCCAAACAAGAATATGACAAAGATAAATCAACAAAAAGTAACCGTTCATTCGTAAGAATTGCAATTTAATTTGAGTTTCAATGATCGGTGTATTGACAGTGGCGCGACATCACACATGTGTGCGCAACGAGAGATGTTTATATCGTTTGAACAACGCAAAGAGAGCATTGAATTAGCCGCGAATATATATATAACAGCATGCGAACGCGACACAGTGGTATTAAAAAGTCTTTATGGTTATAGAAATATCTTTGAAAAACGTTTTATTTGTGCCTGACTTACAATGCAACTTTATATCAGTAGGTAAGGCGGTGGAAAAAAAATATTCAGTTAGATTCGCTGATGAATATGCATATATCAAATACAGTGAAAGTATTTTAATTACGAAAGCTAAGAAAACTGATGGTTTTTGTGAGGTAATCCAAAAGGAAAAATTATGTTTCAGCAAAACTGGTAGTGATCTCATGAAATAGCATGAGCGCTATGGTCATATAAATATGTCGAGCTTACAGATCTACAGAAAATAGTATTGACTGTGTGTCAAATAAGAGCTACAAAAGTAGCAGAACTATTGCACAGTGATGTATGTGGCCCAATGCCTACAGTATCAAATGGAGGTAGCAGAATGATCGATGATAAGAGCCGATTTGTTTATGTATATTTCATGAAACAAAAACGACAACGGTACCGAAAAAGTCAATAAAAAATTTAAAGACTACATACAGGCAAAGGGTATTAAACGTAAACTCACGGTTCCCTACACGCTGCAACAGAATGGTGTAGCCGAACGTTTTAATAGAACCCTGGTTGAAATGACAAAAACTATGTTAAATAATGCCGGATTATCTGAAAATTTCTGGGCAGAGGCGGTAGCTTGTGCCGCATATCTCAAAAACAGATCACTTACTAAAGCATTAAAGGGTCAGACACCATATGAATCATTAACAGGACATAAGCCAGTAGTAAAACACTTAAAAATCTTTGGTTCATTAGCAATTGCCTTGGATAAAAGTGCTAAGAAAAAATTTCAAGAAAAAGGCAAAGGGTACATAATAGTAGGCTATTCAAAGTCGTCAAAAGCATATCGGTTGTTTGACAAACAGACAGGAGATGTCAAGGTTAGCCGGGATGTATGCTTTGTCGAAAGATGTATTCCAAAAAATCAAAAAGGACATGAAGTCACTATAATGTTTAATGATTTCGAGAAACCTATCGAAACATTTAATAATAACAGTCAATCTAAATTAAATGTGAATGAGAATGCTATAGGTAATCCTGAAACTGAAGACCCTGGTGATGAGTACAATGACGATGAGGAAGATAACTCTGGAGTCATCAGAATTGGGCCAGGAAGACTGAAATTAATAAAAACAGGTCTACGAGGAAGACTGCGCACGAAATACAACGTGCTGAGCCTAATGTACAATAGCAATGTGAAAACTCCGGATACAGTACAATAAGCGTTAAACAGTCCTCAACAGCCCTCTTAAGCATTTAAGAAGCGTACAAATTCAATTTGATGACTGTAAAGTAAAAAGTGCTAAAAATGAAATGTTTTGAATCTCGGAGGCGGTGGCACAAAACCAACACACCCTGAGTTATCGGGTTTAAAAATAAAATAAAAATACTTATCGCAAAGATAATACAATACGCAAAAAAATTTGTATGATGGGGAGTCAGCGCTGTAACTCACGTTAGCAATGGGCTTGCTGCGTTTGCTGTTTTATTACAGTTTGGGAGACTATTAGACTCCCAAACCAAACGTATGAAGTATGTTTTATGATTTTGTTTTGTATTTTTTTCTTTCATAAATAACAGTATTCTTATTTTTTTTAATACAATTTAGAAACTAAGAAAGTAAATCATTAAAAAAAAAATTCATTGCAATTAATCAAATCAACAATAAATATAAATGTTCTTTCGCTTGATGGCAAATTTTATTGCCCATTTGCGCAGCTACATAGTTGCCGAATTTAATGGGGCCGCGGCGTAGTGTAAATTTTTTATTGCAATGGATCGAATATTGAATATTCGTTTTGTTATTATGAATTTATCAAAAAGGCTATATTAAATATTTAATCGTATTAACTTGCGGAACTCATATAGCTATAAATATACTAAATACAAGTGCAGTGTAGAATATGAAATATTGTTAAAAAAAAAAAAAAAAGTATGTGCACTTCATATTTCAATCAATAGAAAATAAAATTTGCAACCAATGACGATCAAGATAAAAGAAGAGAGGAAGAAATGCGAAACAACAAAAAAAAAAAAAAAGGACGCTTTAACCGATCCGAGCTGATGATTCGGTGAAGCGAATCAGTGACGCAAAACACGCTGCTGCAGCGCTGCTTAATTGTGTTCCCTCCACATGTGAGGGACTGCAACAAATTTTTTTTTTTTTTTTCATTTTTGTAAGAAGCTAACTATATATTGTATAGTCTTTCATTGCTTATCGTGCAGCCAACACGGTTAGCAAGTAAAAAAACATGTACAAAATGTCATTGTTATCAATCGTTGTTTAATTTGAACTGCAAAAAAACAAAAAAAAATCCAAAGCTATTTAAAGTAAGCTTGATTATAAAGAATAAAATAAAGTAAGCTTGAATATAAAGAATAAATTCTTGTTCCGCATGAAAATTGACTGAATTGAGAGATGTCCGTCCGTTATTTGAACTCTTCGCGTATTTTTGGTTTTTCGACTTACGTTTATCTGTCTGTTTTTCTTTCATAAGGATCATCAAAATCACATGGCGAACTTAGTTTTTAAACCTTTTGAATTATCATCAATATGTATTGCTTTACATTTCATTGACAGATAAATGCACAATTGATCAATTAAAGCTTGGGTATATTCATTATGGCTTATGTATTTGCAGTCTTGATATATAAGCTTGCGCTTTTTTCTTCTATATCTATATCTTGGATCCAAATGAGAACGAAGATAAATATTTATTACACCGAGGTATTTATTTTAAATAAATATTATTTTACATATATGAGAATATCCCAGCGATCAGCGAACTCGCCAATACCCAGATGCACGCTTTAAACTTTATTGGTAAATAAGTATGTATCGTTAATACTTTTGCAAACGTATTAAAGCTACATATCTACTGTTAATCCTACTAAAATAAAATTAAAATATTGTTCATAGCTGCAGGTCGATATAACGGGGGATGATAATGATCTTCGTTATGTGCGAAGGACCAGATTTCTAGTATTCTACCAGCTCTCAAGAGTATTTGAGTGTATGCGTGCATGTCTGTTCTTTTATTGAAAGGCAGCAAGGCACGAAATTTCGACTTGACAATTTGGTGCTGCTGCTCGCTAGTGGGATTGTGCAACCCCAGAAACAGCTGATTTTCATTATGCTTGTATACATTTAAATTTTTGGTTTATTTAAATCTTGCCAATTTTCTACCAATTTCGTGTGCGCTAGCACGTAACTAGAGCCCATGTATATGAAGTCAGTCACATATAATTATATTTATATATTTATTATTATTTTATTAGATACAAATGTATTTATTTTAAACGTAGCTTTTACGAAGTCATAATAATTATATATACCTTAACTTAATTTCTTATATGAAATCAAAAGGTAAATCATCGAAGCCTGAGTCCGATGGGTTCCTATTTTAAATTTCGGTGAAATACATCGATTCTTTAATTTTTTTTATTCATATAGGAAGTGATTACTACCCGTGATATGTTTCTGCAAGGGGTTTTTGTATATTTCTCCCCACCTCATTATCGCTCATTCACAAATGTTTGTAATATGAAAAAATACATAGTCTTAATCTAAAAAGCAAATTAATTAGCTATAAGTCTATAAATATTTAATGTTAGAGTCCCATAATTTCTGATAATAAGCAAATTGAAATAAATTGATACATATGTTGCTATCGATCATTTTGTTATACATTGTCTCGTATGATATACATACTATGTACTTACCAAGCTGCAAAACGATCGGTAACTGTCTTAATCAATAGATAAGATCACTAAGCATACAATACATAGAGTGTTCAAACTGCGAAAAAAGTGAACACTTTTGTGGCTAACCGTGGAACCCCAGCGCACCCGAACAGCATTGACAAAAAGCCGAATGCTGTGTAGAACCACAGAGAGCGTAAGTTGAGCGCAGCGAGATAGTTTGTTCAAGCAAAGTCTGAGCGATGTGCTTTGCTATGGTAAACCTCAATGCCTGCCTAGCATTCATAAAAAGGAGCACGAAATTACTAGGGGTGCATTGCAGAGCGCGTTCTATTTCGTGAAAGGGGACTCTCTTCTTAGTGGCTGTTATACAATTATAGTGACCGCGGTCAAGCGCAACCTTCCAGATGCCTCTGTGTGTTTGTTGTAACTTGTTTTGGGCTTTTATTCCCCGCGATCACTATTAAATGCTGTTTAAAAAAAATTCCTCTCTCTCTGAACCTCTAGTAATTTCATACTCTTGGTTAGAAATATGATAATTAAGGATACGAAAAATAATACAAAAAAAAAATCTGGCATATGTATATATACAGAAATATTTATATACAGAAATATGCTTTTTTCTAACAATAAATATTTTAATTATCTATGTTTGCAACACAAATTTTATTGATGTCTACACATATACATCACCATGTATTAGATACGAAATTAACAGTAAATACAAAAAATAGTATCTCAAAATTAAAATAAAATTAAGATAATTAATTTCCAATATTCTAATTGTTACAAATTTGAAATTGATATTCTAGATCCATTTTCTCTAAACCACATTTAGTTAAATGGTACATAGTTCCTTGCATAGCATTATACTTGAAACTTAATCAAATTCTAGAAATATTACTAAATCTTTGAAGTCTTCAATATAAGAGCAGTTTTTCAACATGTATTTTTTTTCCAATAACTCTTATTGTTTTATTGTACTCTAGTTATTTTAAAGTACGGGTAAAATTTCATCAGCATCCGTTTCACGTGAATATTCAAAATGCTTATTTATCATGATTTTCATTAGATACTACATTGGTTGGTGTTATCATAATGCATCCATAACACATCATGTCAGAGCGCTCTACATTGCATAACCCGCTGCAAGTAAAATTCACGCACTTACAAGATTATGGCTTTCTCCATGAGCTGGCTACCTGTACATTGCTGTGATTTTAGTCCAATGAGAATTTTATCGATACTTTAGAAGTGAGATTTCAGTGTTGGCAGCGAAAATCATCGAGACTTACATTAGATGTTGAATATTGCTGTCTTTTTTTTACCAATAATGAGCCATAAAGAGCAAATTTCTATTAAAAAACAAAAATTCCATTGATCCAACAAGAAAAAATAACTACCAAACACCAAATGCTAACAAAGGTACATATATGATATTTTTGGTGCGCTTTTTTTCTTTCCGATGTTGGAATCCATCAGCAAAAGCGTTGGTTATGCGATTGTTGATGGTGAATTGTTTTTTTGTGATTGCACTGTCAAGATTTTTTTTAATTGCCAATAAAGTTATATCTTTGTACGGAATGTATAGACATAAGGTAACCTTCTACCTTGTTTTTTTTTTTTAAGACAATGGCACATAATTTAATTTTAATGTCTAAGGACATTTAAATGTATCGATTTGAGTATGGTTTGAAAATAAGAATTGCAGTCCACATCACAACTTATTTTTGATTGTATTCAAAGTTGATAATTATTGTTTAAACCATTGTTACTATCATCGTACTTTTTTATAATATGGAGAGGGTACTTTATTGATAAACGCTATTTTTAACAAACTTCAATTAAAATTTGTTTTTTTTTTACATCCATCGCTGTTTATTTTTTTAGCTTTATTAAAATAAACCTCTTAAAACACAAATTTTCGACTTAGGTCATAAAGAAGTATAAGGCTACATGTACATACATTTGAGATATATTTCAATTTCTTAAATTTAATTCTAACCAAATGTGATTCTTAAGGACAAATTTTGGAAGACAAATTAATATTGTATTATAGTACCAAGCCTCAACGACCCCGGCTGCTTCCTGTACATAAAGATATTCATTTTTGAGTCCAGAAAATTCGTCGTTTTTATTATTAAAATTAGCATAATACGGTGCCATCCCCTCTAATTTCTCTATGAAACATGTACAGCCTTTGGCTAGCTTATAAATATACATATGTATGTATTTATGCACACTTAGTATGTACATTATACATAGAGTTCAAGGATGGAATTATTGGCAGGACAGCATAAGATGGAGAATATATTAGTATATGGTAGCACATCAATGTTATGTATGTATATTGTATCATATGTTGTAATTACTTTACAAATTAACTATCTTTATTAAGCGCATCGTCTCATGACTAATAATTTGTAATATTATACATACATGTGTATGTATATTTATCAGTGCGCACGGCAGTAATTTGATATTCAAATTGCATATGTACATATGTCAAATTTACTTACGCTCTTTAATATATATGTTATGGGTGACATTTATTTATTTTGTTTATGGATACATGGTAATGAGCGTACAACATCTAGAGTGTTAAATTATCTCACCAACTCTTAAAATGATTGCTATAGCATGATATTATTTAATTATTTTGTGTTAGATTGTATTATAAATACACATTTTCTATACTTTTTAGGAAAAAGTCTTGTAATAATTTATGAAAAAGCGTAACTCACGAAAATTACACAATGTTATAATACTCTATACACTGGTGTACTCCTTGAATGTACATTCTATAGAACTGAAAGAAATTATGTTATGTCTTTGGTTATATATTGAACGTAATTGAAGAAATACGTTATTTGTTTTTTTTTTTTTTTTTTTTTGCTGGGGAGGTTTTGTTTATTTATTAAACAATGTTAATGCTACTTATATTGCTAGTGTTCCTGTCATCAGAACGCACTATATCCGCTAATGTCGGCTGCCTTGAGACGGTCAAAAACTGTAAGATGGTGGGGTGTATGACCATGATGGGAGTGGTGATGAGCGTAACTCGAATAATTTGTTTGAGGCGGTGTGTGCCCATAATGACCAAATGGATAGTTTGGACTCGGCATATGCAGCGTAGGACCCTGTGTGGCGCTGGCCATACCATAAGGGTTATGACAATATTCAGATCCTGTTGTAGCATGCTGAGAGACGGTTGGACCGTATGAAGGATGATGATGTGGAGCACCAGCACTTCCATACATTGTGTTAACTGACATGTGGTGAGTCAATTGTGTGGATATGTGCGGATCCATGTACGGATGAGGATGGGCAACGTGATGTCCAGTTGCCACTTGTGGATTGTTAGCAGCGGCTGCCACTAGAGCGGCACTGATAAGATTAGGGTGGTGGTAAGCCGCAGGACTATGGGCAGTATAATCCATATGGCTATGGGTACTATCATGGTTGTCAAAAGAATTGTTTGTGTGGTTAAAATTTGTGTCAAGTTTTCCTATGGCATCCGTAGTTGATGATGCCGCCAAATTACTAATGGAAAAATTTTTATTTAAAATGTCCGATGTGTTATTTAAAACTATTTGTGAACCAAAGTTTTCAGATAGTAATTCATTGTTATGATTGCTGGAATCACACGGTTTTTGATGATGTTCTTGTTGTTGCAGTTCCAACAAGCGGCTGTCGATAGCTGATTCTGTAATTGCAGTTGCTGTTGATGATGCGACGCTTGATTCAATTTCTCTCATCGTTGGAATTTGTTCAACTAGAGACTCTAATCCCGAAATGCTTTTGCGTGCAACATCAGACGCAACTTGATCGTGAACACCGGATATTTGGGGTGAAAGTTTATCATGGTGTGGGCTCAGTGCGTGTTGAGGAGAGGATAGCATATACGGATTGTTGTGTTGGTCGTACCGCTGCTCCTCATTACGTTGCCAATGTTCCACCGGCTCCAGTTGATTTTTTATTTGATATTGGTGAGGTGGTCGATAGTGAATATATTGCATTGTTGGTAAATGAGAATGTTGTGATTTTTGGTTGGACTGATGCTGATGTGCCAATGGAAGCCATTGCTGATAAGGATCTTGAGTGTGCGGTTCTGGGTCGTGTGCGGGACTTGGATATTGAGACTTCTGAAGCCTTTGTTGCTCTGTGTTTATGCGAGTCTGGTCAGCTGTGTTCCCAGCATTTATTGAATCAAAGTTAGCACACACATTGGGAGAGCTTGGGGGTGGTGTTTCTCTCGTATTTAAGGTTGATACATGTGTAAATGTCTGGCTTTGTGGTACATGATGCCGATCTGCGGAATTATTTATGCAATGCGGTGTGTTCTTACTCAAATCTGTAAGTAGGTGAGTTTCTGAAATTGGAGGTGTATCTTGTGGTGCCACGGGTGGCGTCCCACGAGAATATGGGCAATTTAGTGCAGGAGATGCCATTGGCGATGCTGATGCAGTATACAAAATATGCGATGGAGGCGGAGTATTATAGAGACTTAGATGTGCTTGATGGCTCTGTGGCGACGAAGTGTGTTCCACAGACAGACTGTGCAGTGATATTGTGCTAGTTTGCGAAACGACTTGCGATGTAGAATGTGGTTGAATTGGAGTATCTTGTTTAGATATTAACATATCGTGAGACGGCTTCAATTTTTTTGGCCGCCCTCTTTTTTTTTTTTGCGTTTCACCACTACCATTGACCCCTGTTATAGTGGATAAATTTAGTACATTATTAAAATCATGATGTATAATTTGTGGATTATTAATTAAAATATTACTTCCGGCGTTTGAATCTATTATATTCTCGCCCTTAACTTTTTTTGGGCGACCCCGTTTTTTCTTCTCTTGCTGCACTACACGTCCAAAAGCCGTTAAGTAGTTTTCATTATTATTTGGGCTTGACTGGAGAGGAGCTTCTGAAATAGGTGTTTTGATATTATCATCAGATTCGAACATAAAACTTTCTCGTGGAATGATGTTTATAGAGCTATTACTAAATTGTGTACTGGGACACGATCCTTTTTCACGGTCACTAAATAGTATGGGAGAAACTTCTGAGTGCTGATTCATGGCTGTTATGTTTTTTAATGATTCGCAGCACTGTCTTATTCGTTGTTCCGTGAAAACATATTCTGACTCATCTATATGTAGTATAAGCCCATTTAGGTAATCTCGAAATTTTTTAAGTGCAATATAAAATGGAACTTTATCGGCAGCACGCGGCAACTGTGCACAACGTGCTGAAGACGATGGCATCACCCATATATACTGCAATGAAACAAATACGTAAGTCAGTCAACTATCTTGATTAAAATAGTTAATAATCAAAACATTTATATATTTTTTGGAACCAGCTCATTTTCAATTTCGATTATACTTAATAATTATGAGATTTGGATGCAAACTAAATCGAAATCAGAATCGTGTGGTGTGTATTTTTTTGTTAGTTTGATTGAGTTATTTTGAAAAATGCCATTTAGTTAATTAATGTAAAAGATTACGTACGGTATCCGTGCCCTCTACACGGTCTGGTTGACGACCAAAATTAAATTCTTTTTTGCCAGAAAAAACTTCATATATTAGCTTTCCATTAAAAACAGCGATTTTTGGTCGAAAGCGTTGCAGTTTTTCAAGTAAAATACGACTTCCCTCTTTTATTTCTTTGCGCGTCAAATCAGCGGATCCTTTGGTGGCACGCGCAACCATATTAGTGAATCCAATTCTATGTTCCATCAACAAACAATCATCATCAGCGCTCATTTGCTCTTGAGTCAAGCCTGACAAGTACAAGCATTTCCAAAAGTGGTTTCCAGGACCTGCGTAATGATGTCCCTTATAAGCAGCAAAAAGTCCAGGATTTATACCTATCTGTAATGAAAAGTATTTAATGAAATAAATAATAACAAATTAAATGTATAGTATAAGCTTTTATGTAACTACACAATTGAAATTTACACTCACAATTACTATATCAAGATTATCACATAGATGGTCAGGTATAGTCCGTTTAATGACTTCGGCCTCTGGCATTCCATTAAACCGATCATGTTTTTTACGTTCCTTTGGTTTTGGCACATTACACATTCTTGTCATAGCCAAGGCTTTAACACCGCCATTCGCGTTACTATCACTTATAGAAAGTCGGTAACCAAAAAAAGAAAAAAAAAAATTAATAAAATAAAATATAAATTTAAATATGTAAGAGAGGGTTTTGGAGTTCAATTGGCATATGGAAAACAATTTAAAATAAAATCTAGTAAACGTGTTTAATCGAGATATACATATAGGCACATTACAAAAACGTACGTATCTATGTATATTAGAGTTGGGCACGAATACTGACGGGAGCCTCTTACGAAAATTATGAGCCTAGTGCCTAAAAATTGTCCGGGACTCAAAAATTAAGTCCCAATAAACACAAAAGGTCCGAACTCACACTAACTATGCTTTTATATTTCTTAATATAGTTTAATTTCTCAGCATTCAAACGGATTAAGACTTAAGAATATATGTATTTCAATAATACATAACTACAGTGAACAAGAGAAATAAAATCCAAACAAATCCTAACAATCTTTACTGCATACTTATCTCCCAGCAAACCCTTTTCCCTTAATAACCACACCCCTACTCCCACATCACTACTAATCCTAAGCGAATTCAACAGCTAGCACACCAACTGAGGATGACCAAAAGAAAACAGAAGGGGCTGAATCCATCCCCAGTCAAGCACCATCCTACATAATCACCGACATACCATTCAACAGACAACACACACACATAGACCTCATTCTAGGCTTACAATTATCCCCATATGCCAAATGGCAACTGCTGCCCAATCCTCACCTCAATATTCCTACCCACAACTGCAAACAACCACAACCGACCTTTTTTTAAAACAAAATTAGCAAAATGGAAAAATTACGAAAAACTGACGCAAATGTGTAACAAAACCTCATTCACATACAGCATTAACAAAAAAACAGTAAAAAGAACAACTACAATCAGCCCACAATTTCACATAGAGTCCCATGGCGGAACCCAAACCTAACAAAGCTCAGAAAACATAAATTCCAAACATGGAACAAACTCAATAAAAATATAACGCAACAAAACATCTTAAAATAAAAAAGGGGTGCTCCTTTAGAAGAGTGCTCAAATTAAAAAAAAAAAAAAAGCTATATCAACAATCCAAAATATGGTCGAAAATCTGTCGTTTTTGTGGACGCAATCCCAGAAAAACAATTCACTGCATTACCAACACCACAAACCAAATCACATTGCTAACTCCTGCATTGAATACAGTTCGAACTTAGCCGATGACCAAAATTTCGACCAAGAATTCTACACTACATACCATCCGTATAAGCACAAATAATAGAAACCGAAATAACCATGATAAAAAAAATTAATACTAAACGACTGTGGTGGTTACCATCATAAACAACATCCTTCATTCAAGCCAAATATTATCCAAAAACACAAACAACACTTTGACCTAAAGTTCCTATTTCATAATATCGAAAATTGGTGCCTTTACTCAGGTGCATCCCTATCCCTCCAAAAATGCAAACACTTTTACATATATAGCGAAATTGCCATAATGCACCATAGCATGCAACGCAATCCCAATCCCCTCCGTTCCCTATCTCGAAATCCTTGGCCTTATTATAAACAATAATAATAATAAGCCAAACTTATAAGCCACAAAAACAAAATTAACTTAAAATATCATCAACCATAAACAAAACAATAGGGTTGTGAAAAACAAAAAAAAAAATGCATTATTAACAACAGAAAATATCAATACCAAAGATATAAACAAACATCTCAAATTAATACTTCCTACAAATCACACAAATACTTTAAGAAACTTCAACAAATGGTACTAAGCTTACCCATGACCATTACATAGACCCAAACACAACACCCAATACACAATACAGCCGAAGGCTTATGCACAAGTGCTTAGATTAAGTTCGATTTAATTTTCTACAACTATCGTTAATTAATATGTTTTCTACCTATTCCGAGAATTTCTGTTCAATCAATCAAATGCAGTAAATGCGTAGTATATATTTCGGCAGTATTTAATATATAATGCAGGGTCAAATATAGTCGGACATCTCGACTATAATGAACGTACTATTTTTTGTGGATCCATTTGTTTTCGTTTTATAATTAAAACTTTAAACCATAAACGGCTTTGAATGTACTTCTAAGTGTATAATTATATTTTTTTCTTTGTTGACAACTATTTGAAAACAATTAAGCATCTCATAAAATACATGCGTACGAATACATAACACACTATATACTCCATACTACACACTATATACTCCTCTTCATCGAATAAATTTATATTGCTTCTGCGCCCAGACAGTAATAGTAATAGTAATAGTAATAGTAATAGTAATAGTAATAGTAATAGTAATAGTAATAGTAATAGTAATAGTAA
>JBANCW010000180.1:10794-20800 GCA_037040085.1 Colocasiomyia kotana | reverse complement strand
CGTTAAGTGTTAAGTGTTACGCTTAAGTGTTTGGAAGATCGCTTGTGTGCTAAGGGTTGGGTTTCGTTTTACATTATGTGTAAGTATTTAAGTGAGTGAGGGCGTAAATACGTCACTATATATATTAAGTGCAAGCAAACTACAGGTTTTTCGACAACTAATAATTTACATATCTAGCTTATGCTAAGGTGATGAGGCTGGGTGAATCCATGTAGTGCGAAAGATTATTCTGTGCTCTCGCTTCGCCCTACAGTTACTCAAGCTAGACTTCATTATTCTCTTATAATTATCTTATACTAATAATTCAATATATGCAACTGGTAGTATACTAATTAATGCGCCAAATGCGCCATCGTCGCAAGCAGGTTAGGCTGACTGATCTCGGGAGCTCCGCTGATGGAAGCGACAGCAACTTTTCCTCGATTAACAGATGAGCTGGTATGAGGGCTTAGCTGTCGTTTGGGTCGGTGCTCAAGGCGCCTATTGGCCTCGAGTTGAGCACAGCCTCTATATTCTTTAGGAGGGTTCCGAGCTCTTCTGCCGACAATAGGTCGGTCCCCAGTGTCCTCAGGAAAAGGTGCTTTGCAGACTTGAAACCTGCCTCCCAGAGTCCGCCGAAGTGAGGTAGTATGAACAAAAATTCGCATCCTTTTTTTATGCGAATACGCGAACTCTGCTTTCGGACTTCTTCAGACGACATCGGAACTCCCCCAACTGGGGATCGGCTGGACTCGTTGTCGCAATGGACTCGTTGCGGCATCCCTCGACGAACGACGAACCTTTGAAAGTATAGGAGAAAAGCATCAGTCGAAAAATCTGAGACTAACTCCAAGTGAACCGCTTTTAATGCAAAGCAAACAAACAGCGCTTCATAGGACTTATAAGGCTGCTTGCCGCGTATTTGAAATGTTTTGCTAATTGGACCCCAAAAATCGACGCCACAAGTCGAAAATGGGCGGAGAGCTCTGAGTCTGTCGGCAGACTTTGCTTGAAAGCGTCCCAGACTGTAGCCAGTTGCATCGAAATCGACTCGTCCCAGTCCAACTTTTGAAGCCATAATTGCCTAAGGCATCACCAACTAAACATGATAGTAGATGGTTGAACTTCTCAATATCATGTAATGTGTCATCGTTATGAACGAACGTTTTGAATAGGCTCATAAAGTTTTGAAACTGAAATGCTTTCCACTGAATTTTGGAAGCGAAACAGCTGGCAATCTACACTGAAGAGCTCGAGGTGCAGGAGTAGTTTGAGTAAATGTACTCTGCCGTCGAGTCTTCGACAAAATTGACATGATAAAAGATTTTGCTAGAATGCCAGTTTCTTCCATTTCTTCGCGGAAATCATCACTCGGGTCCACTGAATTTTTTGGGCATTCTGAATATTTGTGTTCAGTACCTCAAGTCTGCACTCTAACTCAATTGGCTGTAGTGAGAGTTTGCCACTCTCGAGCATTCATTGCGTTCGAGGTATGCATCACGCTTAATGATTAGCTCTTCGAGTGTTTCCATGTTGATTTTGCTGCTAGCTGTTCCTACGATAGCACTTGCACGAAACGAAAAAGAAACAACGAAAGGACGTTGTAAACCAATTACGAATTTTTGATTTATGCACTTCCTATCATTCAGCGGAATTGGTGTCACTGCACTATGGGAAATTCCTAACAATTACTAGAAGTGTACAGTGTACAGTTTAAAGGCAGAAGTTATGTAGCCTCGAATTAGCTTTCAAACTATCGCACTTTATACTTGTTTTTCAGTTTTTACTTCCCGTGGCATTAGTAGCACTGAATTCCAAGCTGATCCTTCCGTTAATATTTTTATTGCGCGCACGGCGCGTTGATTTAACGCACTCCGTGTGTGTGTGTGTGTGTATGTGTATGTACACTTATATACAAGCCGTTAGCAAAAGCGTATGTAAATGTACATATATGTAAGTGTATATATATGTAAGGTAAATTATATTATATTAAATTGAAGAATACAAAAACGAGAAAAAACATCCTGAAAGCATTAGAAAATTTAAATAAACCAAAAATGAAAATGTAAACAAGCATAGTAAAAAGCAGCTGCTCTGGGGTCGCACAATTCCAAAATCAAGCAGCAGCACAAAAATGTCAAATCGAAAATTTTCCCTTTAACAAAACAAAACACATGCACGCATACATTAAAATAATTTGTATACGTTGCTACTTGCTCGCACTCATATTGAAATATCTTGAGAGCTGGTAAAAATATATTGATGATCCTTCGTACATACTTATAGAAAGATCATTAATATTCCCCGTCATAATAATAAAGCCTGTATATATTGTTAATTGAAATATAAGCTGTAAAAAATTTTTTTAAGATTTAATAATCGAGTCATCCAAATAATTAAATTATATACATATGTATCATTAATTTAAATAGATTTCAAAGCAGACACATTGCATCTATTTAAATGATCGCTTTTAGTTGAGGGTTCCTCTACATCCTAAAGCACCACAAAGGCATGGAATCTTTTCCTCTTCCAAAGGAAATTTATAATCGTACGTTATTTCTTCGTTGACACCGATGGGCTGCTTTGAATATATAACGATCTTCTTTTCAGACTCAATTGTAATGACTTTAGCGTAACAGTTCGGCTAATATTATGAAAGAAAAGGTAAACATAAAATGATTTATAATTAAAAGTCCACATATACTTACATTGCAGCTGTGGTTTATAAATCGAGCCAAATTGCCACATTTTGTGGCATCGATTATCGTTTCCATGTCAATTCGAAACAAGTAGGAACTTCCAATACCTATTGCTTCATATTTCGTTTCCCTTAAATCTGCAACAACTGGCCGTATCATTTGACCAACGTATTCAATCACCATTTCGTCAGCTGCTATGGGTTCCATTGCGAATAGACCCCAATCGTGAATAGCAGACTTGGCAAATTTAAGTTGTTTTTTTCTGAACTTAAGTTGGTTAAATTTCAACAACTCAGACTCGCCCATGGAACCAAAAGCGGTAAGCAAACGTCTCTGGTTCGATCGCGCTTCTCGGGAAATGCCTTGCATTTTTGAGATGATTTTGTTGTGATGATGATTGGTAAGTGCTGTAGGCTCGTCAGAACGATCTTCGTTTTGTGTATTTTCTACGCTCGTCTTAGAATGATGGTATTTATGCTTAGCCTTTTCCCGTATATCCAGCTTATAATATCCCTCAGTGCGTGCACACCCAGATTTATGGCGCAACAGCTCATCTTTTCGGCGCTTCTTAAGAGCCGATGAAAGAAATGCCCTATCTGTTGTGCAGTGATCCACCCAATGTGTATTATTTAAAAACATTCTAAAAAAATAATATATATATATACATATAATTACGGATGAACGAGTTATATCTTACGCATATGGCTCCCTTTGTAAGTGCTCAATGTAACTATTTTTTATATATAAAATGTCCTCGGCATCAACACCTTTTGTAAGGAATGTGTACAAAATTACCAATTCTTCATTTTGCTCCCGCAACCGGAACATTTCATTTGGTACAAAGTTTGCAATTTGTCGTCTTCTTGATGCTGCCGTTTCTTTGATTGATTCCAATTTTGGCTTTATGTTCAAACGCGATACACCAGACTCTTTTTTTTTTTTATGTTGCGCACGACCGGAGTCTTTTCGGGGTCTTCCTGGTCCTGGTTTGGATATCTGTATATTATCGCCCGTAAAATTGCTTTCACTTTGAGACGATCTTTTATTTTTAGTATGAAGACTGGGAGGCAAAACCCCAGTAGCAGCTTGCGCTTGTGGTGGTAAGGAATAACAATGCTCTAATGCCACTTGGCTAGCTTGAGATGCTTGACTAGATCCACCATCTGAAGAAGTCGGCGATTGCTTTCCGTCGTCGATCCGCCGATTTTTTTTTGATTGGAAGCTGGATTGAACTGTTCCATTTGTTACACTTTTGAAAAATATGGGTGATGTTAAAATATTCTTTGGTTCATCTTTTATTAAAATCTGTTTAACCTTGTCAATTTTTCTTGAATTTTCTGTCCTTTCTATCTGTGCATCAGACAGTTTATTTTTACTAGGCAACTGCAAAACTTCACCATTACCACTCAATAATTTAACACCTGAAGAAGAATTGGGATTTGAAATATCAGTAGTTAACGGCTTTGATGATTTTATCTGCAAACTAAAATTGGATTGGGATGCATCATTAAACTGGATTTGTTTTTTCTTTTGTTCTTCCAGAAACTCCTGCTCAATTTGTGCCATATACTCAGTGTTTCTACGCCGTCTCTCCTGATAATCCCGTTCTTCATCAGAGTCACTGTAAATTCGATCGTAGTCAAAGCAGGACTTAAGCTTACTTTGGTCATTACACTCACTTATGGGTTCCCCTTGGTAGCCTGGAGGTGGAACAGGAGTAAGTGAGCGTCGAGATGCTTCATTAGTACGGTGAGCAAAATTAGCTTTAGAAACCAATTTAGAATCGGCGTCATCGCCAACGTCCATACCAAAACTGCTATCTTTGCTTATGTCTTCAAGATCGGAAAGTATAGTTGACGATATTACATTACTTTTGCGCGATAGAGGTAATATGTTTACTTTGACTTTTTGCTGCCTCTCTTCATCTGTGTCTGAATAGATATCATTTTTTTCTATGCGGTTATTTTTAGTTAATGATGCTTGAGCCAATGATTTTTTTTCTTCTTCAGAGTCCGAATATACATTTTGTAAATTATGTCGTTTAACTTTAGGACCACGTTGTCGTATTTTTTTGTTCCATCCATTGCTCCTCCTGCCTTCACCCATGCTTTCATCGGTGCTGCGTTCGTCATCGTCTTCAACATTGTTATCGGTTTCACTTCTAGATGTTGATGAAGGTGACGAAGAAAAGAAACTTGAAGCACTTCCTTTTCGTTTTAGTCGCAATTTACCATTATTTTCATAAGTGCAACCCTCCGAGTTAATCATATGATCATCTGAATTTTCCATATTAGAATCCTCTTTTTCAGAATCAGAAGGCTGAACCATTTCTTCTTGATCACTGAGGTCTTTTTCAATTTTATGATTAGGTATAGGACTTAGATGTTCACGGACTCTTCGAAAGGATGGCAATTTTGGCATTGCAGCTCGTATGCCAATACTAGAAAACGTTTGAAAATCAGGCAAATCTCTTTCTATATTAATAAAATTTTTGATATCAGGCACTTTTTCCATAGAGTTATAGTTCGTCGGTATAGGTCCGGGATCAACTTCAGAAACTAATTGTTTAGAACGTGCCTTTGTTTGTTCATCCCACCAAGTCTCAAAGCTTTTGAATGCCGTCATTTCAATCATTCGTTTGTTTACATCACGTTTAAGAATTTGCTTCAGTTCTTTGATTAGAAAATCCATTACTTTTTTAACATTTTGATTTACTTTGTCATTCTGGCCAGAATATACATGTTGATAGTTATATATCTGACAGTATGGATCCACATTAAAGGCATCTGTATAAACTACTCCAGGCATGTAGGAAGATTGAATATAAGAATGTGTTGAGAAATACTTTCCTGTCAATGCAGGATTCTCCGGTATCCCCGGAGGATAATGCCCATAAGCTGCGTGTTGATAATGACTTTCATTTTCCGTATTAGGGTACATATATGTTGCAGAGTGCACATTTGAGTGATCTGATACTTTTGGTGATATGTTAATTGTTTCGTCATGAGAAGATAAGCTAGACAATGACATATTGTCATTGTTTTGTTCTGATTTCAAAGACGGCGGTTTCTTACTATCTTTTTTTATTAAAAAATCATCGTCACTTGATATATCGCTTGCGCCTTGATGATGTAGAGATGATGGATTTTTCTCAGAAAGCGTATTTTTGGTCTCTAGGCCATTCGAATCATAATGTAATTCATCCGCATTTACTTTGTCGGTTTCCGAATCACTGCTATCAATCTGTAGAAAAGGTGGCGCATTTCCAAAAGTTTTACCTTTAAATATTAAAGCAATACGAGTGTCCAAGTCCACATTTCCCATTTCAGCGTCGGGTTCGGGAATGGTATCGACAATAAGATTCTTCATTCTTAATCCTGTTGGCGACTGTTTTTTACTGACCATCTCGTTTGATATTGAACATGGAGCTGATCGTTTTTTATCGGATTTCGTTGTCAGCAATTGAAGGTATTTCCATTTTTTTTCTTCTTCTGCTTCTGGTTGAAGATGAGAATATGGAGGTGGCGCAGTCCACATTTTTTGAGAGCCTGACCACATATGCATATTCTCGCCCACACTATAACCATAACTGTTGTAACCTAAGCCGTTGGGAGCCATTATACTAGACTCTGGCATGTTAGAATAATAAGAAGTAGATTTTGATGTCGATGGGCTTACAATTTCCGATTCTGTATATTCATGATTAAGGTATTGTTTTTCGAATTTGACGTTACTGTGTTCTTTACATTCAGTATCGTTTGATCGAGCACGGGAGTGCTCACGATAATCTCGTTCCTTTGATGAGGCTAATCGATGTGCTTTTCGTTCCCTAGCTCGGTCTCTCGATTGCTCCTGTGATCTTCGTTCGAAATATTTATCTTGTTCTCGGGAACGTGTGTAACGCCTCGATCTATTATCTCGATCTATATTCCTGACAATATACAATCGAGGTTTGCTTGGTTCGAGATTTCTTTCTCTAGAGCGCCTAGGATGGAAGTGCTGATCGTGATGTACAGCGAATGCATATTTATCACGCGCTTCACGGTCTTTTTCATACGTTCTATCTATGTCATATCTATCACGGCTCTTTAAATATCGATCTCGAACGTATTCTCTCTTCCAATTTCGATCTCGATCATGTTCTCGTTCCGCGTAATCTTCAGAGTTATAAAAATTATAGACGGTACCAGACAATGAATCCCGTACATCTGCCTCACCGTAGTCATTAACGTATTCTGCACTAAATGTCGTAGCGGTGGGTGTGGATTGTTGCTTAATAAAAGGTACAACAGTTTTCGATGCCAACGGTTTTGTTACATCATTAATAGTCTTTTTTAAAATTGCACCGAACGGATCACAAAAAACGTTAAGTATCTGAATGGAATTGATAAAATGAAATACTCTAATTAATTTCGATTCTTGATACGACATACCTTTCCCATCACAGACTTTTGATTGTATTTTTGCACAAACTGTCGGGCTCCTTTTGGATTTTCAAAAACAATTCGCGCAATGCCCAAATGTTTATTTGTGGTTGGATGATAGTAAATGTTGACTTCATCATGCGACCCACATTTATCCATCAAATTAGATAAAAATTGTTTATCGATATTATCATTGAGATTGAAAACGGTAACTTCAATGGCTGGAGGTTGTCCAACGTAGTCAGAATCAATGACAAATCTAATATAAATTACAAAGTTGTTATTTTAATGATATGTTCCTCAATTCAACCATCTTACCGCGGTACAATAAGAGTCATAGGCTCCGCAGATCTCGACCGAATGCGGATTATAGGATTTCTTGGGTCTCTCGGTGTGATTTGTGGATAGGTCGAGTCCCCAGGCACAATGCCATCGTAACGATATAACTTTGCACCACATTTCACCAACTGGGGATCTACCAGAAGTTTAAAGTTCCGTTGTATTTTTGTATAAGATAGTAAACTATTGCAGACACTATTATTGTTGACAGCTGAGCATTCTCGAATGCCTGATAAATGTGTTTGATCTTTTGCTGCTTCAATGTTCTTATTCATATTGTTTAAAAGCATTCATAAGTAGTTATTTCTCATATATAGGTGAACAGATTATTTCTGAAATACAATATTAGACGTTCGTGATTGATTCACAAGCAGAATTGCACATTTAATTTTTCTTCAATAATAAAATACCCATACATTTTTCGTCGGCATTCGCGACGTCGATTTTATAGTTGCTTGAAAATCTGAGAATTCGATGTATTCATTTATGCATGAACAAACAATATGTACGTTCTAGCTGTATATACATACACATATGTACGATGGTGGGCGCAAATGGTGTAAATATATGAGTAGAAAATATGTATGTTCTTCGTCTTAAGGTGCGTATTGCTGAATTAAATCTTCTCGTCTACTCCAGGCGGTTAATTTTATATAGATTTAATACAAATCGAAAATCATACGTATCCAAAATTTGCTTGATTAAAAACGTTGAACGTCTGTTAGACACTGAAAAAACGAGACCGAATTGAGGAAAAAAATTGTACCTATCGATATAACTATAAATAATATATCGATGGAAAAATTTTGTACAGACCATTAAAATATATATATACCACGTTTAAGGTGTAACCGTTTGTCCGCAGAAAGATGAAAATAAACATGATATAAGGTAAGCATTTAACACATTTCCATCATAAAGTTTATACTTTTTCAATAAGATGACCAATAATTTTTACAATTATTTCCCAGCTGTGAAGACATCTATGCTGCTGCTTATTTTTTTTAATAAATAATCCGGAAAACGTAAAAAAAATATGTTGCCGACCGAATAAATGTGCCGTTATGGTCAGAACTTTTATGTCAATTACTTGTTTAAGTCAGCCATTATTGGAAAAGTCGCATTTCACGAATATTCATTGCATTCATTGATCATTCAAAACGAAGACATTTCATTGTTTTATTCTTCATATTTAATTTATTTTGTTCAAAACACTTCTATTTATCGACTATGTTCTACTTTATTTTGTAACGAATGTATTCTTTTTTCATAATTACGTGCATTTTGTTATTGTAAATTTTATCTTGATTATTTCTGCCATATAAATAATCTCTTTTTATATTATATGAAATGTTTTTAATATCTCACTCTATATCAAGAGACTTCGAGGTCTTCGTTATTTTATAAAATAAGAATTATATTCGAGTTGAATTATGTTCGTATGCATATGATTACATGCATTGTATATGTTATACTACGATCATTATGAAATACGAAAATTTCGAGCAAAAGATACGGTGTGTATAAGAGCTGTAGAACTATCTATGTGTCTATCGATGGTGATATAACTTTAAATACAATCAGTTAGTCTTCTTTCATTATCGATGTTTTTACTATTAAGCATGTAGTACATTTGTTTTAAATAAAACTCTTGCATCAGTTTATGGAATTGCCTTAGAAATAAAAACACCGTATTATTTGTAAAAATAAGAAGCACGTCCAAAAAAAGTATATATTTTATTACTCTAAAAAAGCACTATACTACGATGATTTATACTAACACATTGTAGTAATGTATTTGTGTAAATGGTCCTATTATATAATACATACATACACAATATATACACATGCACCAATATTTTTAACATATAGATTTAAATCAAGTGTACATGACCTTCATATTGAGTCTGGCAACGCTAATTGATTAATTTTGATTACATCACAATTTTTCCCTAAATTGTCTGCCAGCCGCATTTTAATTGCGTTGAATAAAAAGTGAAGGAATAATTATTGATTGATATTAGTTATCTGTTTTTTAGCTGCGAATATGGCCTTCAGAACTTTTATTGAACAATTTTTCGTAATACCCATTGTAAAGGCGTATGATGAAGAGGAACTCATCGATTCCCAGACTGCACTAAGGGTAAATCAGCAAAATATTTTCAATATGTACATAATTTTATAAAGTTATCATAACCGTTATGCAGGAAAAGTGCCAAACAAAAGGTCACATTGAGTCTCTGTACAACAAATATCAGAAGTGCAACGATCGCGTAGGAAGTCGTGCAAAGACAACCGAGACATGTATGGAAGAACTATTCGACTACGTCGCTGAATTAGACCACTGCGTTGCACACAGTCTTTTTTCAAAACTTAAGTAATAGAATATGTAACGTATAAGCTGCCGAAGTTGTACTCTGGTACAATTAAATGAGTTGGTTTAATAATTGATATAATTATATACACACTTATCTTTTAATCAAGAGGTTGGGTAACAGATAAAGATTAAAATAGACTTGTATAAATGACTATTCTAGGAGCAATAGTTTTTTTTTTTTTTTT
>JBANCW010000180.1:0-10694 GCA_037040085.1 Colocasiomyia kotana | reverse complement strand
GGTTGGGTAACAGATAAAGATTAAAATAGACTTGTATAAATGACTATTCTAGGAGCAATAGTTTTTTTTTTTTTTTTTGAGTTTGTACATAATATGTGATGTATTACAAAATATGTACAATAGATTTTTTAGCCTTTATTTACATAACAGCAATAATAGGAATATACCTTAAATCTTCATATGTATTTCGGTTCGGATGGTTGCGTTTAATCGGGTGCATTTACAATTTATAAAATCAAATTTTGTTTTCAAAATCATCATCGAAATCTCAAAGCCTTTGAATGTCGTTATATAAATAATTCGTTTGTTTACATCACATTTAGAATTTGCTTGAGTTCTTCGATTAGAAAATTCATAACTATTTAAACATTTTGTTATTTTTGCTAGAATCTACACGTTGATAATTACATACATCTCTGAAAGAATGGAGATGTACAAACCCCTGAGGCAAAAACGACTGGAATGGAGCTGGGCAATTTGGGCAGTACTTATTTAACAGTACTGCTGGAAGACGCTTCTAAGCTCTGAACCGCAGAAAACGCCTGCAATTTCTAAGAGCGTGGGTTTCGTTACATACGCGGAAAGATCGCATGCCCTTCAAAATCTTCCGCTCAGGGGTTATGCGCTTTATTGGTGCATTCCTTGTGGACTATTTGGAATATAAAGATAAGAGGATGAGAGGAATTTGCTTGACTACATGTTGGAATCAGTTGTCAAGAGTACCAACATGACAAGAGGCCTTATGATGCCTAAATGTCATATGCTTAAAACAGTCGTGCGAAGCAGGGAACTGGCTATGTGTGAATTGGGTTGCTACTTGCTTATTCGCTGAAGAATACTGCATATTTGTTTGTGGAACTGCAGCAGTCTTCAATTGGCCTACTGTAGGAGATACTTTAGGAGTATCTCCACGATAGAGGAGTGTATTTTGGCGACCTTTCCAAGTGATATTGCTCTTAATGTTATGCTCGCATATGTGAACTTGAGATGCAACTGCGTGCGCTTGTGTTAGCTTATCTTTGCTGTCTTTCTATATTAAGAATATGTTATACTTGAATATTTTTTTAATATTAAGATTATATCGACATATGATATGAACAAATAATTTATGTATCTTTTAGTACTTCAACGAAAAGTATTTGTGTTGGATATGGCTGCGTCGCATCGGAGCACTAATCTGTCCAAATTAAAAAATGCGGCTGCAGGTTCGAATGCTTGCAGTAGCGTGAAGGTGACCTCTACACAAAAGTAAAAGATCAAACAAAAACAAAGATAGTACAGATCATCAACCATTATTAAATTTCGACTGACTCCACGATTTCAATCACAACTTGTTATAAGCTGTGTAGATTTTGATAGCTGTAACTTCAGCTTATAACTAAGATAAGAACGTAACCAAAGATTATCTTATACATGGTGTGTATGTGTGAATAACATAATATGTGATCGCGCTCTACTACATTACTGCTCTCAATTTACAGTGGCCTCTAGAACAGTTGAAATAGCTCCTCTTCGCAAAAACATACGCCCCCCCCCCCTTTTTTTTATGTATGCTTGGCATCTCCAAACTTTCATTTCCTAGTCTATTTCGCCATCTTCGTTGCTGGATATATGGTGTTATATCTGCAATGAATCGGTAGAAGCTGTAAAGAGAGCTGAACTTTAAGCAATATTTTGCGGAGTAAGACTTAAAGCAATGAGATTTTATGAGAACCAAATCTCCAATCTGCAAATACGGCCTTTTATTAAGCCATTTTTGACGACGCTGTAAGCGTGATAGGTATTCGGAGCTCCAGTGTTGCCAAAATCTTTGAGCGTATCAGTATTACGCCAGTATTTTATGAATTCGGTTTGATACAAACGATCTCCACTTAGCAGCATATCCTCGGATCCAGTAAAGTGATACAGTCGAATCTAACCAAAAAAATATTTCAGATAATATAATTTAAGAACTTAAATCTTGTTTCAAGTATTCGAATATTTTTACAGCAATTACTGCTGCGCATGACTAAGCTCTATGTATGGTAAACTCCAGCTTTATAGATGCTATGAATTTCAAGTTCATATCATATCAATGCTCGCTTGTTTATATTCGTCAATATGCTGCTCGCTGGGATGCATCACAGAATATGTGAGCTGCACTTGCTCTGTTTGCATTCCTTTAAGGTGTCTTGAGATGCGTATTTTTGTTCATTGAATATTGTTGCTGGTATACGTGGAATGGGATCCATGTATACGAATTCTGCCTTCCATAAGAGTTGCATAAGACATTTTACCTTTATAATTATCGGACTCAGCCAACCGAGTGGGTCGAACAGCCGTGCGACAGTTGTTGCGACACCTGTTAGGATTTCAAAATTTATGTTCAAATGAAACTCCAATACAAATCCAATACACGTATTATATTTTCACCAATTCGAAAAGGTAATCTCGTGTCGCTCCACCGGAATAGTTTCTAGTAACTCGGGACAATTACTAGTTCACTTACGCAGCTCAATCATACCTCTTCGTAACATACCAATAACTTTTTCTTTGACTTGCTTAGCATCTTATAAGTTACTTGCTCCTGATAGTATGTTATCAACATACATTTGTTGCCTTATAACATTACAGGCGAGTTAGTCATTTTCAGTTTCACCCATCGCGAGGTGAAACTGCACTCGGATTGCCAAATATTCTACTGAATTGGTTCCAAGCATAACAGTTTAATAAAAACCTCATGAATAAGAATGTCGTTATCTCCATCCATCATCCATAATATACGCTGATATTGTGCATCATCTTCATGTACGTTGAGGCACCTGTACATTTTTTCTACATTCGCCATAAAGACAATTTTGTACATAACCCAATTGAGCAATACCCCGGCAACTCAGCAGTTAGCGATTTTCCGTTATTTGTTTTTATTGATCAATCAAAAACTAATTATATTTCAGTTGTTGTCGAAGACAACAACAAGTAACAATGTGTAACTCCCCCAGTGCTATTTAGCGTGAATTTGGGCTAACTGTGTTTTTTACAGGATGCATTTGTTTTGATTCTAAATACTCATGTATCATCTCACAACACTTGTTCTTAAGTTTTCCATCCGATCGTAGACGCCGATACAGATAGTATAGTCGTAAGTCAAGTGAGTCTAAAATTGTGGACGTACTTTATATTTTTCAGAATGTAAACGACGATGACTTCGTGCAAAGAGCTTTTCGCACCACCCATTCTCCACAGACATGCCTGGTTTTGTTTCATCAAGATGCTCCAATTCCCAGAACTTGTGTATAAGACAATCTGGTTTGCTGATTTATTTTGCAAAATTTTTATTTTATGCGATTTCACTGCCCAATTATAAATCAACGCTCTGTGGAATAAAATATGTTCCAATGTTCTCTCGATGAGTATGAAGTTCGGCCTTTAATTCAGCAACCGTTTCAATATAGGATTTTTGGAATAAGCCCTCATCATCTATATAAACATTTAATTTTCTCTATCTCTCTTGCCGCATTATTGTTCGATGATTGCTGCGAAATTTCTCATGCATGTCAGAATGAACTCGAAAATTCTTGAATGGCATGTACACAGCATTCAGCAATGTTATTTGCTCAGACATTATACCCACAATGCTTTTTAGACATTGTTTTAAACTCCTAGCATAATAAAAAATTTCAAATCTCTGCGATATGGCAATATGGCATAGGCTCTAGTTCCCAAAGTGATGTACGTGCATGCACGTTTCTTAACTCCAATATAAAAGTCTTCTTACAGGAGGCACCGAAATTGTGTTGAATATGGCTGCGATGCATCGAAGCCCAAATCTGCCAAAACTAGAAAATGCGGCTGCAAATTTAAATGCTTGTAGCAGCGTGATGGTCACGTCTACGCCAAAGTAAAAGATCAAACAAAAACAAAGATCGTACAGATCATCAACCTTTATTAGCTGCCAAATTTCGACTGACTCCACATTTTATAACACAGCTTCTAATAAGCTTCTATGTAGATTTTTATAAAACAATATTTACATTGCCTCGAAAATCTAGGCTCTTATAATTTTTAACATCTATGCTCTACAGTAGTTATTACGCTGCAAGACGGATGTATAGGAACCTAACAAACGTAATAGTACAATAACGGCTATCAAGAATATTGCTTCAGAAAGCCATGTCAGTACAAATTAGAAGGAATGTTTTTTTGTTAAAGGGTTAAAAACATCGATTAGATCAATGAAAGATTATAACGCGTAACCACCTTCTTGAATGCACCAACCAAAATATTTGAGTGATAAATTATACCAGGTGTCTCATATGCTAGCGAACTAAGATCTGCATCCCAAAAATAATTTCACATTTCACCAACAGCACCACACCAAGCCATGAGCGCGACACAAAGTCTTCAACCATTCAATAACGATATTGAAGCACATTTAGTTCCATTATATCAAAACATTCTAAATTTCATGACATATCGATATTCTCACAAAATGCCTTATTAGCAAAAGTGTTCCGTTCAACGGTCGGATAAGCTGATCACAGTAGAATCAATTTTGAAGCAAGTAGCTATGTCAGGCTGCAATGTCACAAAATTAATAGCGCATGGCGTAGACATTGGTTAAGCCGAATTTTCAGAAACATTTATAGTGTAACTAGCTCCCATATATTTTAGGTGTCTGCTAGAGTTAATGAAGCAGTTGATGGCATGCTTTCTGTCGCTGTATCTTTTTTCGATTTCCCTAAATTTGGATCACTGAATACAGGAGTAAACGTTAGTTGCATAGATGCAGACTTAGCTCAGCACGACTGGTGTACATATGTGCAATTTTGACGCATCAGCTATTAAAAAAGCAGATGGGCAAACATTCGGTTATCTGTCCAATAAACGTAAATATGGCTCATATCTGCTTTTTAATCTACTAGCTTCCTTATATCGAAGGATGCTAGCAAAAAAATGTATCATTCCAACTTTCAGAGGCACGGAGGATACGCCGCACTGCTGTTATTATCTTATTAGCTTACAACGGCAAGGCTTGGCAAAACCTCTCTTTTTCAATATGATATCGATATAGGATGAGCCAAACCTGTCATACAACGCTTCTATCCGGTGTCCAGTGTTTCCGTGAAAATATAATGTATAAAGAGAACTATAGAATGCTCTCGCTTTGAGTAATTGAAATATCTTTTAGTTTAGTTTAGGAATTTGCCCAATTAACATTAGTAAGATTTTGTTAGCTTAAGTGCTCATAGAATTAATGATCTGACCAAAAAGGATACATATCCTGTGCCAAGCATCGACGACATATTTGAGAGGCTGCCAAAGACCAACTTTTAATCAAAAAGATTCAAATAACGTATTTTGGCAAAGACCCTTAGCGGACCCTAAAGCTATAACTACTTTCATTGTACTGGAATGTCCTTTATATCCATTTACTGTGATACCTTTCAGTCTATGCAATGCCCCTCGACTCAAGTAAAATTTTCAGGTGATCTTAAATATTGCGTATTTGTTTATCTTGAGTGTATTAATTCAGCACTCAAATGATGGCGCAGAAATGCCATGTTCATGTATGTCGAAGAAACTTAACACATCACATCGTATTTATAGCGTTCTGGAACGTAAATGCCTGTGAAATTAAGGTGATATCTTGAGTTGCTTAGTTTGTCAAATGAAGCAGTCCCATCTATAAGCAGACTTCAATCTAAGTTAGTGCGTTTTCAAATTATGTTTGTGCTGTAATGAACTATAATAAACAATAATTTCAAATTTAAATTACAAACATATCGATATTCTCACAAAATGAAGCAATGGTGCCGCCATCTGTTCTATGATCAGATCGGCTTATTGCAGGTAAAATCGACTTTGAAGCACATAGCTTTTATCAGGTCACAAAAAGTCCCAAAATTTTTAACACACGTATACATTGGTTAAAACTGACTGCTCATTCAATTAATTTGCACGTGGTAATGCCTTCTACTTCGATCGTCGTGCTTGCGTCATAACCAGGGCTAAGATTTCCTTGTATCCCTTCCACTAAAGCCAATCGAGACAACAAACTTTTCTTCGCGGTCAGAATTACAGTCTACACGTTCAGCATCATAGCTCATTCGCACCACATTCTTACGACAAAGCTTTGAGCGTCCTTCAAATGTCAGCATCGGAGGCTCGGTTCTCAGGAGTGACGCAGGTTACGCTCTACATCATTGAGATGTGCATTTTGTTTGAAAATTTTTTTTTTTTATTTTCATTTCTTCCTTCGTTTGCCTTTAGGTCAAACTTTACAGCCATCTAACATTTGTTATTCGTATAGTCAGAGGAAACGTACATATTCATTTTGTGTGCACCTCACCTAACTATATTCTAATTCTATTCATCTTTGCAACCATTTGACACCATTCCACTCACCTTCAGGAATATGCATTGAAACTCATTACATTGCCGAAGTCTTTCGGGGTAGCCGCTAATTATTTTTATCGTGATGTTTGATCAGCATCGAATATTGGTACATATCTAGATTACAAGTGAATTTTTACTGTCTATTGACTACGAATAAAAATTAACGGAGACGAATTAAAACAATTTGTAACAGACAAAAAGTCTTCTATCTAGCCATATCGAATAATAAGAAGAAATAAAGTTATACAAATTTAAATCAAATTCGATTCCCCTCTCCTTTTTCCAATTGACCACCACAACCAGTGTGAACATCGGAATGACAACCATATAACAGTTTGACCATAATCAGCTGATATTGATAGTTGACTTTGGTAAAAATTAAAAATTGTGAATTTCGTTTATAGCATAAATGAATCCTTCATGCCAATTTGTTATAATTTTCCGAAGGTGATAGACCTATAGATGGTCAGCACATACCATCAGAAGCCTCGGAGATCACTGAACAGAGCAAGAGACGATGGTCCGCATTGAGTTTGCCAAGAACTAATTGTAAGGTTAAACTCTCAGGGTGCGTAAAAGCGGCATTGCTGTACATATGGTTATCGTTTCTATTAGAGTATGCATTTGAGAGCTAGTCGCTTCAAGTTGATTGCACTCGACTTACTGCCACATATCCGTTAATGACCCTACGCTTTAGGTTTATGAATCCCCCACCTAAGCTGATCGTAAGTTTTCATTTCACAGTATAATTTAGGTGCAGTCATCATTATTTAAACAAAAGTCTCTGTTATTTAAACTTGAGACTACGTGCAGATATGTTTTGATATAGCTGGAATATAACATTAAGAGTTTTTCGAATGAGTCAGTCGCATAAATAGCTTGCTGTAGAATCTAATGACATTACTTAAGCTATTCTCTTTTTTAAAACCTATTTTAATATATCTGTATTCTTCTCAGTTACTTTTCTGACTTTCTTTATGAGCCTGAACTTAATTCTGACAATATGACTGACTCGATTGGTATTATTTGACAGTTCTTAATATTTGATTGTGCTACATATATGTACCAAACTGTAAATATTCTAAATGCAGGCTGTGTATACATTTTGACCGTTTTTACCATTCATGTTATACCATGAATCGCTAGTCTGTAAGGTCCCTATAAATTCTGAAGACGTTTTGGAGATTAATGTTATTCTCCTATCAGCATTTCTAGGGCCAATCAAGGTGATGTACCTAAAAAATACGTAAGAAGAAGCAAAATGCGTTCGGCACATAAAAGGGACACTGCTTAACTTGATGTAGGTTTGTTAGCTGCGACCACGCGCTGTGAAAGAGAACGTCCACTCAACAGATCCCTTACCTTTGCGCACCGCTCTATGCAACAACTCTATGAGATAATATTTGATAAAGTAGAAAAATTATTAGTAAAGAAATTGGCTTATTTAAATATCGGTGGCATTTCTTAGAATATTCAACCACTGACAGCAAACAGCATCCGATCGAATCGGTTGACTCCTCCTTTGGCTGTGAATTCATCAAGATCTACCCTGGTCTCCAATTTTTCTTTAAGCTCAAAGAAGGTTTCAGGGCTGGACCTACGGTAGAAGAATTACTGTACATGACAACATAATATTTCGCTTTTGTGCAAGAGTTCGCATATGTTGTTGGTACGGGAGGCCTTAGAATGATACTGGCTATACCGCAAAAGAACCGTGAGAGTAAATTTGGCACATTTCTGTGAATTCGAAAAAATATCACGATTACAAAGATGACGGCACAAGAAGAAATGCGTACTCGTAGCATATAGGAGAATCTTTTGAGGATATTCACGACCATCCATTCCCGACTATCTATTGCACAAGACGAATATTTATTATATTATATTTATATATATTTATTTATTATATTTATTATTCAGGCTGCCGAAACGAAAAAATGTTCTTCCAGAACTACGCAAGTCTTTTCTATACGATATGGTACCTTCAACCACTCACTTAAGACAAGAAAACTTACAACTACCGCCATTCTAGACTTCCTGCGCAAAAGTTCTATAAAATAACGAAAAATATCGAATATAAGCTATTTAACTTAATTACAATACAACTATGAACTGAAATTGTGACCAGGTGGGATACTATGTTTTGTTATGGCTGTGGTGCTAAGGGTGTCTACAAGCCTCAATGAACTAAATGTATGAGTCGCGAAAGGAATTTTCGTATATCTCTTTACGGCGAAAGTCGTGGGATGGCCCATTCTCCTATACATTCAAACATCATCATTAATGAATCAATAGGAATAAATAGGTATGATAAAATAGAGGATAAATAACTAGGGGAAAAGATTTCAATTCAAATTTCATTTTGCTTATTGATACTAGCAACTTCTAATTTATATAAGGCCAGCGAAGGTAACTAAGGGTACTAGAAGAGTTTTAGTTGTATATGCAATGAATAGCTAACTACCAATATAGTATAGTGACGTATTTACGCCTTCACTCACTTAAATACTTACACATAATGTAAAACGAAACCCAAGCCTTAGCACACAAGCGATCTTTCAAACACACAAGCAACAATGTAAAACAAAACACAACCCTTAGCACACAAGCGATCTTCCAAACACATAAGCAATAATGTAAAACGAAATCCAAGCCTTGCCACACAAGCGATCTTCCAAACACATAAGCAATAATGTAAAACGAAATCCAAGCGGTCTTCCAAACACTAAACGTAAGACTTAACACTTAACGTAAACCCAGAAGTCGCATACGTAAGCAACATTTAAGCATAAGCGAAACCCAAGCCTTAGCATAGCAATAATATAAACAAATTCAATAACCCAGTATAAATATGTTTTCCTTGCACCATTATATTCAGTCTTAAGCTGACATTCGAAATAAACACTTGCACCGGACTCTCGGGTTGTTTCAATCAATTGTTTCAGCGTTGATCTTAGCCATCCTTTGGGTGACGGATCATTTGTTCGACTCAAAAAATATAAATAATATGTAACTGGCGCAGTAGGTAGGATAACAGAAAAGACTTGATGCGATAGCTAAGCTTCCCAATTCTTGCAATTTCTTGTTATCCGCTAAACGAACCTTCATGAAAGCAACACGCGGCGGTTAATAACGCTTCAAGTTTAAAAAAAAAAAACCCCCGACAGTGAAGTGTACACCGTGTAACGCAATTGCCCATCAAAGTGTTTTGAGACGTTCTAGAATTTGCCAAAATTGTAAGATCCTATAAGAGGTTGCTCCAAATAAGGCGAAACGGCTAGTAACGCAACACTAACCTTTTATAATAAGTATAATTAAGACAGAATAAATAAATTAAAAAAAACTTTAGGCTAAAAAAAAAATAAATAAAAATAAAGAACAATAATAATAATAATATTAAAATAAAAGAATAAACCACATAAATCAGTAATCAAATAAAAAATAAGAAAAATTACACAATCGGTATAAATATTGCTCTCAGAAACCAACATGAGCCAAGTTGCATACCAACGTAGAAAAGTTCAACGGCGACCCTAATACCCTGTATACGTTTGTGAGCCGGGACGACTATATATTAGCGCTTTATGAAACCACGGATATTCGACAACACCAAAATATATTTGGCCACATTGAGCGTAACATCGGCGGAGACGTCATGCGTAGCATTGGAGCCCACTACATCCACACTTGAATACAATTAAGACGAAGTCTAGTGTTAAACTACAAGCCCCAGACGCCCAATCACATACTTCTGGAAGAATTCCGTAAGACTCCATAGCAGGGAAACGTTCGAACATTTCTTGAGGAGGCAGAAAACAGGAGACAAACCCTAACAAGTAAATTAGATCTAGAGCAAAATTTAGAAGAAAAAACATTATACAATAGGCTAATAGAATCTAGTATAGAATCACTAATCGAAAAACTGCCAACAAATGTCTATTTAAGAATTCATAATCATAACATAACAAATTTAAGAGCACTCATTAATCTTTTGCAAGAAAAAGGCATGTATTGTTCAGATCTATCCACACAAAAGCTACAAAAAAACCAATAACAACAATACCAATCACTCTAATTACAACACCCAAAAATATCCGACACCTTTCCAACCACACTACAATCCATCAATACTGTACCCTACTCCACAACCTTACAGAATGTCGTTAGTCCCACAACAACCATATCATCATCCAATACCTAATTACGATAACTTGAACTACCAACCTCATCCAAACTATACCCCTCGAGTTGGCCCAAATGCTTGTCGACAGAACGTATTCGACTACAACCGTTTCGGACGGCAAAATCAATATCAA
>JBANCW010000178.1:0-20934 GCA_037040085.1 Colocasiomyia kotana | reverse complement strand
AGACTGGTGTTCTGTTTCACTGTTGCGCGTAGGTGGCAGATTACTGAATGCTCCCATCCCATACCGTTGTCAAAAAACTCTCAATTTAAGAACATACCTGTCATACATGCACGTTTCAAACTACCATATTGGACCCCGAGCTCTTGTAAGCCTACTCCGTAAGCGGCTCTGGGTTGTCACTGCTCAAGCAGTCTCCCGTCGAACTGTACGTACCTGCATATGCTGTTTCCGCTGTAAGCCACAGCTAAGCAACCAGATCATGGGCAACTCGCCAGCCGACAGGCTCAAGCTCTCCGCCCATTTTCAATTTGCGGCGTCGATTTTTGGAGTCCAATTAGCACAACGTATCGAATACGCGGCAAGCAGCCTTATAAGTCCTATGTAGCGCTGCTCGTCTGCTTTGCATCGAAAGCGGTTCACTTGGAGTTAGTCTCAGATTTGTCGACTGATGCTTTTCTACTATCCTTTCAAAGATTCGTCGCTCGTCGAGGGATGCCGCAATGAGTCCCTTGCGACAACGGGACCAACTTTGCCGGAGCCGATCGCCAGTTGTGGGAGTTCCGAGATCGTCTGGAGGAGTCTGAAAGCAGAGTTCGCGAATTCGCATCAAAAAAAGGATTTGAATTTGTGTTCATACTCCTCACTTCGGCGGACTAGGGAGGCAAGTGTCAAGCCTGCAAAGCACTTGTTCCTCAGGACGCTGGAGACCGACCTATTGTCGGCAGAAGAGCTCGGAACCCTCCTAGCGAACATAGAGGCTGTGATCAACTCGAGGCCAATAGGCGCCTTGAGCACCAACCCATACGATGGCGAAGCCCTCACACCAGCTCATCTGTTGATCGTTGTAATAAAGCTAAGCACTGAATTTGAACAGTAGATCAATTTAACTAAAAATAACATTGCTTCGCGAGTGTCCACAATTACATACAACAATTGGAATCCTACCTACTTGGGATTAGCGAAGAAGTCAACTATAAAACATCCGTTTTTATGATAGAATACGTGTATATAGAAAAATTACATATGCCGCTGCATTACCACCAACATTAATTAAGTTTTTTAACCTGGTAAATTTATAATAAAATGTTTAAAGCTTATTCAAAGTTCTAAGAAGATTTCTTTTATTTATTTATTGAATTTGGTGATTGGTAATTTTGGTTCTACATTTTTTGTAAATTTCTATTGCATACACATTCTATATTTGTTAAATATCAATTTGACCTGAAGCCTGCCAAAATTGACAATTAAGAAATATAGATCGCAATGTTTTTGTTGTTTTAGATTACAATAAAAAGTAACACACGGCAATTACATTATGTTTTCTCGTCGTAATATTAAATTTAGCTGTATGAAACAAACAAGAGCATGTACACATAAACGAGATGACGTAATATAAAGTGCGCCTCTATTTAAACTAAAAATTGTTTTAAGGTTACAATTCTCAAAATGCTTATTAAAGAATTTATGTATATGACACAAGCTTATTTGAAGTCATTAGCAAAGCATGCTAGTATGCAGGTAGCCTACTCGCTTATTCTGTATTTATCATTCATTATGATAAATACATTTGTTGCATTGTTCTAATTACTATAGGACGGAGCATACAAATATGTTAATCATTTTTGATAAAAATTATAAAACATTTTTACGTAATAAACTATTTTTTATGTAAAGTTTGTCCAGTTATCAATAAATAATGTTTCTCTAAAATACTTCACTGACTTAACACAACAAAATGGTTAATGTAAACGTCTGTTTTGGAATTTGTACATTGGTATATAAATTTATTATTGTAAACATTCATGTGTGTATTTGATTTATCACAATATATCGATGCAACATGTAGCGACGCGTCGAGGCGTCAGACTAAAAAAAAATCGAGTATTCTAATGAATATCGCTAAATATAGGTTGCGTTTACCAGATTATCATGCCCATTGATCATACGTGGCTCAGTTGCTCATATTGTTGTTGTTTCTATTTTATAGCTAGTTACAGATATTTGAGAGTTTCATTGCTATTGATACTATATAATATATTCAAATTGATATAATGAAAATTATATTTGTCTACACAGCACAAAAATATAGCAATTATATAACAATTATATAGCAATTATATAACAAAATCGATCATTTTACGCATGTCGATGCTCTGTTGAATATAAATAAAATATAATACCACTAAGCTTACAATACGTAGTGTTCAAACTGCGAAAAAGTGATAACACTGACGGCAGATAGTAATGATCTCTTTATAAATATGTGCGAAGGATCAGTAATAGATTACTACCAGTTCTCAAGATATTTCAATATGAGTGCGAGAGAGTAGAAATGCATACAGATTATTTGAGTGTATGCGTGAATGTGTGTTCTTTTGTTGAACAGTAGCAAGGGACAAAATTTCAATTTGACAATTTTTTGCTGCTGCTCGCTAATGGGATTGAGCGACTCCAGAAGCAGCTGATTTTGATCTGCTTGCTTACATTTTCATTTTTGGTTTATTTAAATTTTGTCATATCGACCTGCAGCTATGAATGCCAGGCAGGCAATGAGGCTTGCCATAGCAAAGCACATTGCTTTGACTTTGCCTGAATGAACTATCTCGCTGCGCTTAACTTACGCTCTCTTCTACACAGCGTTCGGCTTTTGAAAATGTTGTTCGGGTGCGATGGGGTTCTACGGTCAGCCATAAAAGTGTTATAACTTTTTTCGCAGTTTGAACACTCTATGTATTGTATGCTTAGTGATAACACATAGCAGCTGTTCATACCTATCGTTTGCTTAAATTTATCTTAGGCTGAGTTTCCCGGACCTCAATATCTGAAAGCAGATAGCAATGAATTGTCAAATCAAATACAACAGTTAAACTTATGTAACAAAATAAAATAATTATGTAAAAATACATAGGATATATTTTAAGAAGAAAATAAATAATTATATATGAACTTTCCTGATTTTATGTGCATTTTACATATTTGTATGCAAAAAAAAAAAAAGAATTAACCTTAAATGAATTTTCAACAAATTCAGATAAAACTTAAAAAGAAGCTGAGGAAAAATTCAAGAGCTATTAAAAATCTTACGGATCAATTTAGAAGAAACAATTTCACCACTTGTTCGATACAGTGAACCACTTTGTTTTGTTCACTAGTGCATATCTCTAACGCAGCCCTAATTAATAATAAATAAATGGTGGATTAATTTTGCATACGGATCTACCATATGGCTCCAAATATTCATACAAAGTATTTTATTTTGGGAACCTTTACCCTTTTACCAACTAAAACTGAAACTAAAATTTTTGTTGTATACAACCATATGCACGTACAAAGTTTGTATACAATATATACAATGCAAATTTCACCTAGGTGGCAGCATTATATGGATCATAGTTTCTGCAGTAATTATTTATGTTGAGGATTGTCATACCGGTACCAAGAAATCTCTATTTATTATACAATATTAGTTTATAAGTTTGGTGAAATGTACATAAAACGCAAGTTTAGCAAGTGGAATCAGTTTTCACCGACTACATTTATTTACGTGTGTTTTGTCAAATTTTTTTCGTTTGAAAATGTGCTGAACATATGTATAAATCTATGCCTACATACATATATATTTATTTGTGATATGTATATATAATACATATTTATACATACCGCGCATGTAAGCTCTTCACTTAAATAATTGCCAACATCTGATAAACTCCTGCATTTCATGTTCTCAGTTGCTCAACTCTCCAGTCTTTTACTAAAATATTTTTATTTATGCACATACATACATACATGTATATACATACGTGTGTATGCAAAGCTTATGTATATTAACTGCATTTACATCAATTTATATATACATATGTATATATTGTACAGGCATATGTAAAACATGCATATGCAAATTCTTTGTAAATATTTAAAATTTACATGATTGTACATAGATATGTATACATTTTTTTCTTCAAGTTCAACCGCATAGTATGCACGTAAGGCCATATACAAACATACACGTATGTATATACATATGTATGTACATAATTTTGTGTATAAGACTTTCATAGATGTAATTACAGTTTGCGCTTTCTTTTATCCTACATAAACGTGCTAAAAAGAGATGGTAGTATACTGATTAAAGAGTTGGCAAATACCAAATTTATATAATCATGTTTTTTATTTTAAAATCGAATCGAACCAATAAAGGGGAATAAATACTAATTTTGATTTGAACAATTAATAAATAAAATTCTCCTGCTTAACAAGCAGTTTTTTAAATGAATGAACGTAAATTTGACGAGTTGGCAACGTTAGAATTCATACAGCCGCCATTATGAAATTCAGCTGAATGTGTCTGCTCGTATATTGTCGGTCATTTCATGGTTTAGTAACTCGTACCGTCCTAGGTGAACGTGCGCGTCGTGGTCAAAATTTTCCATATCGGAGAAAAATTAATTTCATATTATTTTATCATGGTTTAACGGGTGCATATGAATTGTGTAGGTTCTGATTTCATTGATTGTATTTCAAAATGGTGTTAACTGCATGAAATCTACAGTGCTTAATTGATTTATTGGATGCCAATAATATTTGTATTAATATACACATTGTTCAATTAGTTATTTTCAATTATATGTATTGGGCTTAGTTTATTATAGAACCTTACGATTTGTAGTGTCATATTCATACAAGAGCACCTTAATACACGTATATATGCGTATAAAAATGTAGATGTATAGTACGTACATCCATCCATATGTATGTTAAAAGGTATATACACTTTAATCTGTTATATATATATATATATATATATATATATATATTATATGCATATTTTTATATATGTAAATATATATATGTAATTAACATTTATGTATCATAATATGCATAATGTATGAGTATGAATTTAATAGAAATACATGGGTATCTCAGTTTTTTTTTATTCTGTACTTAAAATTACTTTGTCAAATAAGGTGATTGCGTCAATGACGGCGGCCCAGAGTTGCCAAGTGTGCAGCTAGATGCTTGCATACATATACATACATGTAAGCTGTAATTGTAAAAATATTTACATATGTATTTATGTTTATATCTACATTAAATTTGGTGCTACATTAAAGCATGTTAGAGACTTGCCTTTACTCTATTCAAATATATTTAACTTAAAACATATGCGGACATGTGTGTATATTGATAATTCGTCGACTACATACGTTTGTATATATGGATATACATATGTAGGTACATATAAAATAAATTTGAAGAACTAACATTTTTCGTAGTAGGTTCAAAAATAAATAGTTACTGTACATAAGTATTATGTTTATATATATTAGAAAATGCATAACAAAACCAGTGACGATATAATGACGCTATGTAAATAAGGGGAAAAAGTTGTTTAATACTTGTGTACGTACATGCACACATGTATGCACACAGTTCCGTGCCACAATTAATAATCATACAGTTAAACCATACAAAACAATATAAATGACAATAAGACTAATAAAAATTAGCAACTTATTAATAACTAGTAACTAGTAGTACAGTCTAGTGTGAACAACTATATAATCTGTGCATACGGCTGTGTTCACCAAAATAGCTGGTTAGTGTTGGTTATGATAAATCTTTGAACGTCAATATTTTGAGTTTTATAATACAAGCTTGACTATCTAGTTTCATGGCTCTTACTATAACGTCTGTGCTGAAGAAACTAAATTTTCGAAACTCATTTTTAATCTGAGAAAGTGGGTGGAAAAATTCTCTTTATACTTTTGCCATTACGTATGGATTCTATATCCAAAAGAAATTGACAATAATATACATAAAATGTGTTTCGATAAAAAAAAAATATATATATAAATAGGACCACCAGATTTGGCATGTAGGCCACGCTAATGAAAGAATGATACAAGTTTTTTTTCTAGATTTTGAAAATCTGATCCTCTGCCTGGGCAACTGACACGTCCATGGTATGTAAGTTCCTGATATAATGCCAAAATATTCAGATTACACATTTTTCGATTTAGCCGCCTACCTTATCATAACGGTGCGTGATATCAATACAAAGAAAATGGGAGTACGTGGGACAAATCGGGATGTTTTTCTGATTACACATGTTTTGATACCCCCGCCTACTTCAGAACTGGGTGCATGCTATCAATGCTAAGAAAATGCGTGGCCGTGGGACGAATTTTTAATGAGGATGTTTTGGCCCTTGTCTATGGTCCTATTGAATTTTGTGACTACAATAAAAATTGTCTAAAAATAAAAAAAAATCGGAAATGAACGTTAATTTTAGATGAACGATTTTTGGACGTAACTATAAATATTTTACATTTAGTTATCGTAGATCATACAGACTTCGAAATATGAGCGCTTAAAAAAATGGGTGCACATTTTGGAGGCCGGATAGCAGATATCCAAGGTTGAGAAAAACACCGAAATTAGTATAAGCCACATACTAAATTTTCTAGGTCTAGTTTAGGTCATATATTTTCAGATCGAGGCGTTCCAATGGACGCTCAATCGACTCGGATATTAATGCTTATCAAGAATATATGCACTTTATGGGGTCTACTACGCTTCCTATTACATACATTTGCACAAACCTAATATTCTCTGGTTTTACCCTTCTTGTCCAGAATATAAAAATCGGATAGCACACCAAAAAATATATTTTTTTTATATCTGTCAGGGATAAACTGAAATTGAAATATTGTTATTCAACATAAGATGGAAAAAGAGTGACATCACTGCAAAATCGGGTTTTTCTATTTAATGATCATGATTTTATCCTATCTTAAAGACACTTCTCGTATATATGAGATGTGAGACAATTGAAAACTCTGAAGAATCCATTTTTTTAATTATGCCGCTCTTTTAACGAAGGAGAAAAGACGAATTTACGAAGCCCGATAGATTTGATACCTTGTATAAAATTATGAATATCCATGATTAATTTAAAAATAATTTATAATTTTTGAATGCATATACTATCATTTTTAAATTTTTTCAAAATTAGGCTACATCCAATAGTAACCATCGCGTTAAAACAAATATAGGAAATAATTGCAGTGCAAAAGACGTCAACATAATTGGAATCAACATTGTTACCGATAATACAAATGGTTTATTAAATAACAATGATTGCCATCATATTGTTGAATTAGTTGGGAATGCAACAACTGATAGTCCAGCTGAAAATCGTTTTAAACAAATAAATACAATGCGGGAAGCGCTATTTTCTCAGGATGGCTGGGGTTGTCAGCATGTCAATCAAGATACAAACTGGGAAGTGCCTAGCTCTCCAGAACCCGCCAACAAGGATTCTTCTGGGCCACCAATGTGGAAGCCAAGTATAAATAATGGTACCGATTTGTGGGAATCGAATTTAAGAAACGGTGGTCAACCAACTACACAACAAGTACCAAAACCTACCTGGGGACACACACCCTCATCAAATTTAGGCGGCACTTGGGGTGAAGACGATGATGGAACGGATAGTACCAGTGTCTGGACAGGGTCCGCAAGTAATGTAACTTCGACTGCAACTGTTGGAGTTAACTCAACTGGTGTCAGTACAAGTGTTGGATCATGTACGAGTACACAGTGGGGTCAGAGTGTTGTTGGTGTTGGATTGCCGCCGACAGGTAACAGCTCTACAAGCTCTGGGGCTCATCCTGTAGCCCAAGGCGGTGAGTTTAAATAATCGATAAATACATGCTAAGTTCATAATGTTTATTAAACTATTTAAAATAAAAGGTGGCGGTGCAACTAGCAATCTCGCTACGCCTGGTGCCGGATCTGGTGGTAATGTTATTAATACCGGAAATGGCTGGGGTGATCCTCGAGAAATACGTCCATTAACAAGTGGACAAATGGACATTCGTAATGTTGATCACCGTGAATCTATGCGCAGTGGACCTTCAGGAGATCCACGAGAATTGCGTATGTTGGATCCACGTGATCCTATTAGGGGAGATCCTCGTGGAATATCTGGTCGGCTTAATGGAACATCTGAAATGTGGGGACATCATCAACCAATTACACACAGTCAACTACCAAGTTTAAATAAAATGGTCAATCAAGTTGGTGCATCTGGATCAAATGTAACAGCAGTGCCATCTGGAATCGGCCCCGTTGGTGTAACAGGTCCTGTTCCTGGAAATATTTCAACGCAATGGGGATCATCAGTTGGTCCAAAAGAAATTTCAAAGCAGATTACTGGCTGGGAAGAACCATCTCCTCCACCTCAACGGCGAAATATTCAAAATTATGATGATGGAACTTCTCTTTGGGGACAACAAGCCCGTGTACCTGGCGGCGGTGCGCACTGGAAAGATATGACGGATTCAATGAGCCGAGGCCATATGATCCGCAATCAAAACCAAACACCAGGGATGGGAGGTGGAATTGCACCCAATAGCAACGTTACAGCTGGGTCAAACCCTAATAATTCTATGTCGACTGTCGTTGGACCTCAAGTTCGTTTAGGGTCGTCCATTGGTCCGAACAATGTAGGCGGTCAGCATAAACCAGACGGCACCATGTGGGTACATTCAAGCAACGGTGGTAGAAATCCAGTATCTTCGTGGGGCGATGAGGGTCACAATGTCAGTGGCTCCACTTTATCAGGAACTAATTGGGTTGACGATAAAGCTAACGCAGGTATTCCACAAATCAGCTCTAGCTCAAATTCTTGGAGTGATTCTTCAGGTGGTTGGGGTAATAAACAAAGCAAATTGTCAAGTGCGACTACTGGTTGGAATACAGGACCAAGTGTTACAGGAAATGAAGGCAATGACCTTGCAACTGACTGGAACACTCATAGCGCCTTAGCTGGAAAGTCCCAACAAAAAGTTTCTGGTATTAATGTGGGCGTAGGTGTTGGTGTCCTTAATACAGATATGATTAAACAGAGCAAACAATATAGAATTCTTGTTGATAACGGATTCAAAAAAGAAGAAGTTGAGCGTGCTCTATTAAATGCCAATATGAATATTGAGGATGCCGCTGATATGTTGCGTACAAATTCATCATTGGCAATGGAAGGTTGGCGACGTCACGATGAAACACTTGGTTCCTATACCGACCATCCAAATTCTACAACCACTGGTGGCTATCCTGGACGATATCCTGTTGCTGGCGGGCAACCTTCAATGGCATTTCCTCCAGTAAGTTGGCTTTCAAATATTTAGTTTTAGTTTCCTAAAATGTAACAATCAATTTATCTATGTTTGTCGATCCGTCCGTCAGTGTCTTATATATATAAAGAATCAAAAGTAGTCGAAATTTATTACTTAGTCATTATAATTGTACAAATGATTAGAAAAAAAAAATTGTATACATACATCTTGTAGTTTTTATTTCATTGAAAATAACATTCCCCTCATCATCATATGAGATTTGAGTTATACCGGTCATACCCACATTAACGTTCTCACAAATTTTTATTATTATTATTTTATTGATAGCTAAAAAATAATTCTAATTCGGTTAGAAATTTTGTTTTGGGGAAGTTATTTGAATTATCTGGATCGGTTAAGTGATTATCAGGTGGGAGCTTGTATTTGTTATTCTCCCTTGAATATTTCAACAGGCTTAAAGAATGTGGATCAACTGTTCAGATTCAGCATCTTATACTGGCGAATAAGGTTCAGTTTGTACCTTTAAAAATTATTTGTGTGGTAAAACTGGTCGATTTTCAATTGAGGAATATTCAAATCTGGTAGCTTTCTATATTTTTTGGACACATATTTCAAATTTTTTTTTTTTTTGTTTACAGAATAATCTTCTCAATAATATGAGTTCTGCTGTAACAGGTGGCAGCAACAATCCTAATATAGCCGCGTTACAAGTGCAAAAATATTTAAGTCAAGGACCACATGGCGTCGCTGTTGGCCCGCAGTCAGTAAATCCAAATGCAACTGTGGCATTCGGTCAAAACGCTTCAAATGCTGCACCTACTGTCAACATCGCTTCAAATTCAAATAATCAACCGTCGGGTCAGCAGATAAGAATGCTAGGACAGCAAATTCAACTGGCTATACACAGTGGATTTATATCCAGTCAAATCTTGACTCAACCACTTACTCAAACAACCCTCAATCTCTTGAATCAACTACTTAGTAATATAAAGGTAAATATTATATAATATTTTATTATGATTTCATATTATTCATACGTATATTTCAGCATCTTCAATCTGCACAACAATCGCTGTCTCGAGGGGTCACCGCAAATCCTATGGCAGTTAATGTTGCGATTGCCAAATATAAACAACAAATTCAAAGTTTGCAAAATCAAATTAATGCCCAACAGGCAAATTATATAAAACAACAAAATTCGCAACTTCAACAACATTCTTCTGCACATTTAAATAATACTAACAGTGAATACTTGAGGGGTCATGACACAATATCTACCCTACAGAGCAATTTTTCTGAACTCAACCTAAATAAAGTAAATAAATGCATGCAACGAATGATATCCTATACTCTTGCAATGGTATCCGTGCGTCTTTATGCCTTTTTGTTATTGTTTTAATATCATATGAATGTAATTTCTTTGTATGCACATATTCATATGCATATTGCTAATCATATAGCTTCTATACAAACATAATGTAAAAATTTTATTTTTACAATAAGGTGTAAATGGATACGCCGCAATTATATTCCAACATAGCAGCCCGCTTTATTTATAGTTACCAATTTATGCAACATTTTCTCACTATAATGTCGGTATTAGGTCTAAAATAAAATTAAGCAAATAAATATTTTTAGTCTTATTGCAAGGGTATATCAACTTCGGCGTGCCGAACTTTGATCTTTATACTGTATTATAATTTGCATTCCTACAATTATATCATCTACCCTAGCCAAGTGGATATCAAGGAACATCAAATCAACAATCAAGATTAAATCAATGGAAGCTTCCAGTATTAGAAAAGGAGATTGCTGCGGATAGTACTGACTTTTCACGTGCTCCGGGAGCGACTAAGCAAAATTTATCTACGAGTAACTCAAATAATATGGGTCCATTGGGCTTACAAAACGATGGGTATGTTGGTTTAAAAAAAAGCTATGATGATTTTGCTTGTTTTTTTTTTATAGTACCTGGTCAACTGGCCGAAATATTGGAGATGGTTGGCCAGACCCATCATCTGAAAACGAGAATAAAGACTGGTCAGTAGCTCAGCCATCTACATCTGCTTATACTGATTTAGTACAAGAATTTGAACCTGGCAAGCCATGGAAGGTAACTGTAACATAACATTTGTCAAAATATATTCAAAGTGAAATTAATTTTTAAGGGTACACAGATTAAGAGCATAGAAGACGATCCTAATATAACCCCTGGTAGCGTAGCTAGATCTCCATTGTCCATAAATCCGACGCCAAAAGATGCTGATATTTTCGCCAACACTGGAAAAAGTTCTCCGACTGATCTACCCCCCCTAAGCTTATCATCATCGACATGGAGTTTTAATCCCAATCAAAATTTTCCAGGGTATTATTATAATTATACTAAAATAATGTGAATTCATCTATAAACCAGTTAATGAATCATTTGATATTTTGTTAGCTGGTCGGACAACGCTCAACAATGTGCCACCACGGAACTTTGGACAAGTACATTAAATAAATCAACATCTCGGGGACCCCCGCCTGGGTTAAGTACAAACAAATCAGGCAGTGGTGTAACCGTTACTACTACTTCGACAGTATCTGGTACAGCTAATGGATGGTTGCCAAATAGAGGTATATCATGCACCAGTACAACATGGACAGGTGGTAATGCTTCATGGACTTCTAGTTGGTTGCTTCTTAAAAATCTTACTGCGCAGGTATATATTTAGTTTTTTAGGTTGATGTGTATACCATAATATAAGAGCTAGATATATAAAATATATCTCAGTTAATATTTATATCAATTTCTGGATATCGGTTCACCCAAATCACCTTTTGAAATAATTTTTAAAAAAATTTGGTTTTGTACGAAAAGTAATAGGAGTGCCGTTACTGTACCTAGCGCCTGCTCCAACTGCATTGTCTCAGTTGTGTCCGATCATCCGTGACTTTATTTTGTCCAAGCCTAAAATGCATCTTTCATTAGAACACAGGTCAGTGGTAAAATTCGAAAAGGTCTTTAGGTCTTTTAGAGGGCTGGGAAGAGGTCGACCATGTAGACTGCGCTGGTAGACATTGAACGACGACGAATACCGATAATGTGACTTGTGTGCAAATTAGACCGACGACTGAATATCCGTTTAGTATCTAAGATGTTCGAGCTACAAAAAGTGCAGAATTTTGAAGTAGCATTTGTCAAAGTTGCACCATGACAATGCTCCAGATAACACCTTTCAGACCTCCCCACCTTGCAGACATCCCCACGCTACGAGGACACAAGATTTCCGAAGCCATATACTCCTACACTTTGAATAGCGTTGCTATATCTCTACCAGTGGTAATTGCGGAGTCATGGGAGATATCAAAGGTTTAAAAGAAACTCGTGCTGCCTATTAAAAAAACAACCATGTATACCAAGTTTGGTATCTCGCACTTATGATCTCTGAGATCGACGCGATCATACAGACGAACGTAAATGGCTAAATCCACTCTGCTATTGATATTGATCAAGGATATGGAGGCGTGGCAGAGCTTCCATATTTACACAAACTTAATGTATCCCAGCGAATTTGGCGAATCTAAAATTACACGTGAATGGTGATACGATGCTTTTCTTGAATCGTTGATATTTATTCGATAAAAGTTGTCGTTCGGGGCATGTGCATAAAGTCGGAATATGATAAATTTGCATTCGGTTCATTAAAAAAATAAACATTCGAATACATTCACATAACATTCATCACACTTTCGGTTAGTGGAAAGCGTGTATGCCATTTAGAAAGTGTGGCAGACCACATAAAAATTGTACCGCTTTGATCAGAATTATTAGACGATCACTTCACTTAGCGATCACATCAATTGGGGTTTTAAAACAAATTACAAGGGTTCACAATTGAAACAATACCAATCAATGCTCCTTAAAAATAAGATAAAAAGGTATTAAATCTAAGAAAATGGGTGGGTGTGGCATTGAATTTGGTGACCAAAATTAAAATATTGGATAATAATCAATATGTGCCAAATGCATTCGGATGAAACCAATAGACCTTGAACCAGTAGGTCCTGGAAAATATCGGAACGATGATAACTGATGTGTGTGTAAATTAATGATGTTTTTCATTTTCAGATTGACGGGCCCACCTTACGTACTTTATGTATGCAACATGGTCCTCTTGTTAGCTTTCACTTGTATTTAAATCAAGGAATTGCTTTATGTAAATACGCAGTGAGAGAAGAGGCTAACAAAGCACAACTAGCTTTAAACAACTGTGTCCTTGGCAATACTACTATATTCGCAGAGTCGCCTAGCGACAATGAAGTGCAGAACATTCTCCAACATTTGCCACAAACTCCGTCCTCAACAAATTCAGCGTTAACTCCAAGTGGAAATAACGGTAATAGCGGCACAGGCAATGGAAACGGCGCCGGCAACTCTGGCGGGAGTACATCAGGGAATGGAAGCAATGGAAATTTAAGTGGAGCAAATATGAATCTATTAAATAACAGTGGAAGCATTGTAGGTAGTGCTGCGAGTTCTGGTTCACTTGGAAACAGCATAGCAACCACTAGCAATATGAATACTTCTGTAAACGGTGCTGCAGCTATTACAACTAACAGCGGCAATATTGGAAAGAACTCATCAAATTGTAGCAATAACTCATCTTCTGGCCAAGCTAACGTTTCGAGTATAACACCTACAATTGGCAGTAATGCTACGTGGCGCCAACAAACTACTCAAACCCCATCACTTCAGAGCCAAAATAGGCCATCTGGTAGGGAATCTGATTACGATTATATATCTCAATTTGTTTGTTCAATTGTTGACGACTAATAGACCAGGTATATCGTGACTCAAAATTTTTGAATATGATTTAATATTATATATGGATACCGGCAGCCCATGTCAATATGAAATGGATCGACTGATAGATGAATGGACTTAGAACTCGTATGCTTGTAGATTTATTTTTCTTGATCGTTCATAGAGTTTTAGGGTTGTATTTGTAAGATATAATTGAAAATCTATATACTTCGAGCTAACATTTCATTCGTTAATAGATTACATATATATATTGAATTATACAAGTGCTGTCTTTTTAAATTTTGTAGATTGAGCAATCAACTTAACTATATCAATCAATTTCATGAATTAAACTTTTCTCCTTTACTTCATATTCCTTACAGAAAAAAATTACCTGTGTTATATAATAAAAAGTTATAATCATTACGGCTTTGCTTTCACTAAAGCATTCCCACCGAAAAGCTTCGGTTACACTTACAAGTAGCTCTCAATAAAATATCAATGAAGTTAATTAGAAAATGGCGATTTTACATACTGGCTAACGCTTAAAGTTTACATTTTGGGAGTTGTTTGGGGTACAAATTGGCTCTTGGGCTGCTATTTCATGACGCTCAATGATTCAATTATGTTGGGAAACATATGATTCCTTCAGATATAATACATGATACATAATAAAACGAAAGAATACCAATTTATGTACATGCAATGGAAATTTAAGAAAAAATAGTGTTGCAAGATATAGAGGCAAAATTGGATTATAATACTGAACAATAGAGAAATTCCGATTGTATTTCTTTCTTAATCTTAATGTATGACGAAAATCACAAAACTGATCCAAAAATATTTGTCGTGTTGATGAGGCCTTAGTATTAAACTTAAGTATTGTCAGTTTCCAGTTCACATGCATTATTAACACATACTTGATATTTAATTAAATACAGCTGTCAACTACTGATACCTGTATGAATATAACACGCTTCTCTCAATAATAATCTTAAAATGGAAACAATGTATCATGTCTCCTAAAATTATTTAAAAGCCCATATTAGAATTCTTTTTATTAACATAATAAAAAATTAAATTCAGATAGTATTCCGTACAATTAAACAAATAATTCATTACTTATGGCCACCCAAAAATCTTATTTTAGATTTATATAAAAAGTTATTTACCCGTATATATACATACGTATGTATTTATAAAATGTATTGCAAAATTTTAACTGCTTCATTGGCTAACGATATATGAAATCATGTATTTTTTACGATTCATCAGTTAAAAGTAAAATATCATTTAATAACAGGACAACTAATTTTATGTTCCAGAGATACTATCTAAATTATTTTATTATTTCTATGAAAATGAGACGTTTTTCTGTGGTGTAAAATATTGTACCTTTAGCTTTTTATATAATACTAAAAGTTAGTATAATAGTTATAACACCGTGGATCCTACGTACATTAATTTCTTGTAAATTTGATTAGAGGAACATCGATAGAAAAAACTATGAAAGCTAGACACCCAAATTGGTATGCCCACTTTTTAAAAAACTTATTTTGAAAGGTTCGTGAATTAGAGCAGTTCATTCAAAGTGGCTATGCCCACCTTCTCTTATCTCCTAATTTTCTTCATATTACTGCTGTGGTACTCAAACGAACCGTATTTCCAAAATTTTATACGTCAATCAATATTTTTTTTTATATATTTACTTTTAATTGAGCTTATTTTAAAAATTTGCAAATTAGGTTTAATCTATATCACACTCAATATCACTCACTTTTTATCATCTAAGTACCCTATGAGTTTCTGCTAAATTAATATAGGTTATTTTTTTTTGTCACGCTATTGACAATATAATTTGGTATAATATAAGATTTTTTATTTTTGCAAAATATAGGAATTGACTAAATTTAAAACAAAAAAATTTGGAAAGTCTATATACAATGTAATTCGGCATATTATTTACGTATCGTAGTTTTAATGAAACGGTAAACTGATATTCAAAAACGACTAGATATATACATAATATATAATCCTTACAGAAATATGATATGTTCTAGTATATGCTGCCGATAAAACTGCTAAAGTTTTCAATTTTAAAAATCGGAGGAACATTAATATACTTTTGCATTGAGTATGAACAAAAAAGGGTACATTTCGAAACTAAATAACCTATTAGGTTCATTGGTTGTTTGTTAGATGTCTACTGCGTAACCACCACCCGACTTCACTACCTGAGACTTCTTAACTAGTAAGTGGAATCACTTAAACTACAACATTCATGGGAAATACTTTTCAACATGAGGGAAACATTGAAATACACGAGTAAATTGCGTAAATAGCTGATATATTTTGTAGAATAAATTTTATATAATTGTGTGCCATTAGACCAACATCAATAGCTGATGAAGTATGAAAAAATCAAAACATAAATAAAACAGATATTGTTTGTTATTCCAATTTATGATTATCAAAAACCACACTGAAGAAACAAAATAAGAAATTTAAGATTGCGTATTCATGAAAGTCACATAAACGAACGCATCCGCAAATATATCTTCAAGGATACCAGAAAAATTTGCATTTATAATACTCAACAGATTATTCATTACCTACCTACAACATATAAAAGTTATTTAAAATAAGCCTATTAAAATAAATGTTTTAAATTTATGATTTCGTGTAACTTTTGAGATATGTTAATGGAACGAACCAACGGATACAGAAAAATTGGCTGAAGCGCTAAGACGGATGTCTACCACAGATGAGACAAAATTGGAAAGGTGGGTCCATCAGCATTGCTAATGATGCACCTACGAAGTTGTGTAAGTGGCTGAAAGGGTTAAAGTCGTCGTTTTCTAAGATAGAAATAGAATCTCGCGGCGACAACCAAGTTCTGACTGATACAGGGGTATGACGGAGCTCTGCCTACCACAGCAGGGGACACAAACTTTGGATTAAAAGCGAGGCTCGGAGGCAGGTGTTATCGCTTCTGAGGCCATCCAGAACAAAAACTATACAATATTGTAAAACGATTGCTGATCTCACACAAAAATTTTGTTGAGTTCCATCGCTGGAACCCACATAATCATTAATCACTAATCACTGCGCTGTCATTTATTTATAACGGACTCGATACTAAATACTCTTAAATATAATTTATTTCTAAATCACTACAGAGATGAATAACTAGCTTTATAAATTCCTAATGACTTGTTAAACATTTTAATAAATGATATAATATTATATAGTGTGTGCTGTTCCGTACCTAGTTGTTATCTGCAATAAAAACTGAGTTTACTTTTAATGCTCGGTGATCAAAGGTGATCATACAAAATTAACGGTGGATTTGAGTTAGCAGAGATCATGGAGGAAACAAGGGAGCCAAATGAAAAAGCATCGGGAATTCTGAGTTTGTCATTAAGCAAGTCTAGTCTCGTCTTGTTTGTTTCCCGGATGTCTATGGAAAACCGACTAATCGAGGTGCAAAAAATCATGAGATCGCCGTCTTGAATGCCGACTACACGATGAGCTTTCTAGCTATCGTGTACCAGCCAATTTAGCTTATTAAATTTGCGTCTTCCTTAATAAAATACTTAGATAAAGTATGTTGGCTGTAGCAAATTACAACCAATAGTAGACAAAACAAATAACGTCAGCAAAAAATTACATAGGATGTCCCGTGTATAAGAACTTAAAATATCGGCTCGATCAATGCAAAAGATTGTGCGTAACCAACCACTCCGCGCGTTTCTTCAATGATCCAAAAGCTTCAATCCAAATGAGTGCGACAAATTATACGAGGTATGTCATATGCAGCTTACTAAGACCTGCATCCGCTATAATAGTTCCACCTGCACCATCATCACCATAGCCAACTAGTACAACATAAAGCCAGCAACCACTAATAGACTAAACCAAAAATATTATGAATGAATCTGGAACGCACTCGGCGTGTCACAGCATAAACACGAACTCACTTTGATTATTAGTTCAAATTGAATACTGTTATTTGAAACACACCTAACACAAATAACTTAAAAATACCAGAGTATTCGTCCTATCGATCGAACTATGCAGAAGCAAAGTACGTGGTGGGGCTGGTGTCCTGATCAGAAGTCGTAAGAGGCTAAAATCTGATTGACTTCGCAATCACCAAAATATCCCGTGCGGTGAAAGATCATCCGAGCCCCTAACAGAATTGTCATCAGATCACTCATATACTCATATACGCACAATGACGAAGCAGTTATAAACAATTCAGTCAAGGCTCTGGAGTCCATTATCACTAAAGCAGCTGAAAGAGCCACATAGCACTTTAATATTGAACCACATAACAGACGTTTTCCAACCAATAGGAAAAAAAAAAAAACAGCTTGTAACTGAAAAACGAAGACATGCAAGAATCGTAGATTTATAGGTTGCCCGATGCCAAACAACGCTTAAAAAAGGCCACACACGTTCTGCGTAAATATCTAAAACGTTCGCCCAATAGTATAAAAATCTAATATGAGTAGCACTATCCGATCTCAACTCACAAACGTAGACAACAATGACAATATGCAGCCACACAGACAGGTGGCCTTGAAGTGATGAGGCGTATTTCCTGTTCTCCCGGTTATGACGATTAGTCAAAAAATATAATTGAACTTCCCCATACTGGAGTACAGTACATAACCCTGATTTTTAACGCAATCATAAATCACGGGTTCTATTAACACCACTGGTAAATGTCTCAAATTGTGATGATCCAGAAATCCGGCAAAGATAAAACCCCTAATCATACAATACATAGGGTGTTCAAACTGCGAAAAAAGTGATAACAATTTGTGGTTGACCGTGTAAGTCCAGTGCACCCGAACACTGTTGTAGAACCCCAGAGAGCGTAAGTAGAGCGCAGCGAGAGAGTTTATACAGGCAAAATCTAAGCAATGTGCTTTGCTATGGCAAGCCTCATTGCACAAAGGCGAAGTTCTGCTAAGTGGCTGTTATACGATGATGTTTTCTTGTTATCTTTGGGCTTAATCTGGCTGAAAAGTTATTACTGGCAATTTCAAACAATTTGGGAACTACTTCTAATTAGACATTTTGATCGGAGGTTTCAATATCGCATCTCACATAGCATTACAATATTTCTTAGCCACGAATTTTCTTATCATCATAAGAAAAAAAGGGGTTTCCATTTTAACCCCATATCTTGAAAATGTTTCTCGATTATTTGTCCTTTAATCGCATACCACTGCACGAATAAGGTTCGTTTGGCTCTAATATTAAAGTAACTTTTATGGGAACCTATTTAATTAAGGACGATTGAAATTATATGCCTTGAAAAAATAAAATTATCTCTTCTTTGTGCTGATTGCTTATTTTTAATTGACATTGTACATTCTACTCGGAATCTAATTCGAGCGGCGACCCGTATTATAATACAGGCTTATTATAATCAATCAAATATTTGAGCGAAATCGAAGTCGTTTTATTATAAAATGTTAGCAATACAATAATATAATTAATTAGAATAAAATAAATATAGAAAGCTATATACATATTAAATTTAAAAATTAGAAAATGGGAAAAAAATTCCTGAAAGCATTACAAAATTTTATCTAAATCAAAAATGAAATTGTAAACAAGGATAATAAAAATCAGCCGCTCTGGGGTCGCACAATTTCACAAGCGAGCAACAGCGCAATTTTGTTAAAATTTAGTGCCTTGCTGCTGTTTAACAAAACAACGCTTATTTACGCACTCACTTAAATATTTTGTATGTGCTACTACTCTCGCGCACTCATATTCAAATATCTTGAGAACTGGTAGAAATCTATTGCTGGTCCTTCGCACATATTTATAAAAAGATCATTATCATGACCGGTAATATCGACCTGCAGCTATCAAAGAGTATAAAACTGCTATATAGCAAAGTAGAGAGCATTCTTTCTCTTTCTTGAGAAGCAAATAAGTGGCTGTTAAACGATATAGTGACCGCGGTGAATTCGAACCGTCCATAAGCCGCTATGTGTTTGTGTGGCTGTCATTTCACTACGGTCACTATTAAATGTATTGCAGTTCTTAACAAAAAAATCACCGCTACTTTGCACCTCTAGTCATTTCATACTCTCTGCAGCTATGAATGCCAGGCAGGCATGAGGCTTACCATAGCAAAGCACGTTGATTGGATTTTGCTTGAACAAACTCTCTCAGCTACACTTTGTTGCAGCTTAAACACTATGTATTGTATGCTTTTTGATAAAACATTTCCCTTATCCAACAGGCCAATAAGTCTATTATGCATCTTTAAGCTGTTTGAAAAATTATTCCTGCACCAAATCAAATATATGACTCTAATATTATCGTGCCTCATCACCAATTTAGCTTTCGCCGAAAACATGAAACAATCGAAAAAGTTAACTAAATAACGATGTTTGTCAAGCCTTCAATGAGTCTGGTTGGATGGCCTCATGCAAAAAATTGCCTTTTAAACCCACAAACTACTAAAGTCGTACCTCTACCAAAGAAAGTTTGCGATGAAGTGCATTACTGATGAACTGATATAGGCTGGAGTTCCACAGGACAGTATCCTTGGACAAACTCATTATGTCTTATACATATCAGACATATCAACAAACAATAATTTGACATCAACGATGGTCAATTTAAATACTCTCTTCTATCAGCAAGAAAATTGACAGAACATCTATGAAAAGTGGTTGGTAGGCGGATAAGGTAAGGTAAGGAACAAAATTGGTAAGGAACAAAATTGCAATAAGATGACATTTATACCTAACCTCAAAAATTGCTCAGCAGTAACCTTCAACAATCACACAAGTGTATCTGGACAGGCGTCTGACATGGTGTAATCACATTGAAGCGAAAGCGACAAATTAAATTGAAAGTGATTGATAAATAATTATTTCCCACCGCACTTAGAATAATACCACTAAGCATACAATACATAGAGTGTTCAAACTGCGAAAAAAGTGATAACACTTTTGTGCCTGACCGTGGAAC
>JBANCW010000177.1:0-15101 GCA_037040085.1 Colocasiomyia kotana | reverse complement strand
ATGATTCAATCTACAACTGCGTTGCAAAAGGTGAACTCTTTCGAGATGCGATCTATATGATATTTTTAGGCATAATTAATAAAACAAAAACATAACAGTTCGAATTATTCATTTACTTTGAATTTCGGCTTGCAGGCAATCATATATACTGCGAAACATCCTTTGGGGAAATGGTTTTGGCGCACTTTTCTCACAATGCGAAAGTCGGCTTTTTTAAGAATTGACTCATACAAGCAAAGCGGGCGAGTTACAGATGAATCGATCTCATCCTTAATGGTTTCTTTTGAGCTGATGTTCTCTTTCATTACAAAATATGATTTAGGTCCCAATCCTTGGCGTATGCGCCGAAAAAATGTTAGCAGGTGATCGTCCGTGAGATGTCCTAACACCCATTGGCTCCATATGAGGTCATATTTGCGAAGTGGCGTAAAGTCTTGAAGGCCGACATTATATATTTCTCCCAATCGCCCAGGACGCACGTTCTTTGCTGTGCAATACTCTCGGGCTTTCTCAGCAAAAGTAAAGTCCTGTTCCACAAGATCCACTTTATGAAACAATGGAATAAGCAAGTTGCGCGAGACTCGTCCGATTCCAGCACCACAGTCCAGAGCGATTTGGTTACCTAAGTCAGTAAAAATATTTATAACATGCAATTCAAACATCTGTATGAATGAATTTACCTGGTAATTTCAGTTCTCGAAGAAAAGTAGTTGATCCTTGTATATCTATGGCATTTATATATCCTAAACCACCGAGCATTCCGTTAACAGTAGCTGGAATTTCAGACCAATACTTCTTCGCTTTATTATAGAATGACGAGTCCTGGTCCGTATCTGGCGCATCGTTGCTGGGGACTCTAATAACTTTCAAGTTTTCAAGTTCATTCTTATTTTCACTCATGTCCTCAATGTGTAAAGCCGAGATTTTAATACTAATACTTTGCGTGGAGATTTAGTTAAATATTATATTCCACATGCTATCATATCATTACATTTAGTAGAGTGACCAAATTGTCAAAATAAATCTTTAAAAAGTGTTAATATTTTTCATATTTGGTATTTCTTTTATTTGGATGATGTTGATGTTTTTCTTGAATTAGCTTATTCATATAATATATGACATTTTTTGGTCATAATATAAGAAAACCATAATTACGCATATACAATTTTGCACAATTACCCATATCTATATTAGCGTGATGTCATAAAATTGGTCTCTTTGTGTTAAGATCTATCGGTCACACTGTTGAGCTTACAAGTCAAAAATTAACATTATGTCGGGAACAACGTTGTTTGAAAAGTCTGATTTTGTTAAATTGAACATATCCAATTCGAAAAATGATTCTGTGGCTTTTGAAATCAAATTTGCCAAGGACATTACCATTTCAGAGCTCAAGGTACTTATGTGGCAAAAACCAACATAGAAATCTAACTAATTAAAAGTTTTGCACAGAGAAAACTAGAAATAATAACTGGAGGAAATGCCGGCACCATGAAGTTGGAATTGTACAAAGGTGATCGTGCCATATCTACATTAACGAATAACGAGGCAAAGCTTGGCTTTTACGTCGATTGCGATGGCTTACGCTTACATGTTATTGATAGTTTCACCTCCATGGAAGATGAATCGGTGGAAAAATTTGAACTAACAAAGGAGCAGTATGAGCAAAAGACTGACACAGTGCAAAATTTTCTTAAAAAGAATAAACTCGGTAAATACAATCAAGAAGAAGAACTTCAAAAGGAAGCAAAGCGACGCGAACAAGCAGAGGAGGTTATGCGACGAGCAAACCTTTGCGTCTTGGGCAGTAGATGTCTGGTATATATAAAAGGATAATCGTATGCCCACAACAATATAATTTGTCATTTTGTGCAGGTAACAGTGCCAGGGAATCCAGTGCGAAGAGGCACTATCAAATATAACGGCGAGTTGGAAGCCAAAAACGGAATATTTATTGGAGTCCAGTATGATGAACCACTAGGAAAAAACAATGGATGGTGCTTATTCAATATACGAACTTCATTTATGAAAACTTTTGCATATGTAATTTATTTTCACGCAGCATTGGAGATCGCAAATATTTTGACTGCCCCCCAAAGTATGGAGGTTTTGTTTCTCCACTTTCTGTTGAAGTCGGCGACTTTCCACCCGAGGAATTCAATCTTGATGATGAACTCTAAACAACAAAGATGAGAATCAACAATATAATTTCTCACAATTTTTATATTAACCTTATAGCCACGTACATGCGTATGTATATCAGGTAAAACAGACAAGTGCTGAACTATATTATTCCAATCTTGCATGTAAACTAATTGTTAATAAACATATACTCAAAGTACTAACTCAAATTGGCTGTTTCCCATGCAAACGGCAGTAACGTAATTACTCGCGACCAGTGGCGTATTTAAGGATATGAAGCGGGCTCCGGGGTTCCCTTGATATAAATAATTTGAATAAATGATTATTATATCTAGCTCTTACCATTTTTATAAATGAGCACTAAATATAGGACACCAAAGGACAAATAAAACAAATTTTTAATACTGTCCTTAAGTGTTGAGAATGTGAACTTTCAAAACATGCCGAGTTTGTTTTACCCGCTGCAAATATTTAAATAATGAAAGCATACAAAATCCGATAGAAACAGCATGTAGATTTATTGGTTTTGTTTTATTTGAATTTATACTACACAGCTTACATTTTCTAATTAACAAAACTGAAGAAAAATAGAATTGTAGTCGGTACGGTACGTAAATCTATTACTAAGACAAAACAAAGATGAAGAATTCGGATTACTGAAAAGCAATACTTTACATAAAATTACTTAAAAGTAAATCTTGTTAATATTTAAAAAATGCCAAATGAAGAGCTCGTTTTCATACTAGCCGAAACTACGAGGTCAAAATCTATTTAGTTTCTTTACTTCATTTAAACATTTTCTACTTTAAGAGTCGAACTTCAAGACGAGGCCTCTTAGTAGCATTTAACGAGTATTTTTTATTTTTTTTTTATTGTCGAAAAACGTAAACTGAACAAGACATTTGATGAAAAGTTAAAAATAAAATTAAAAAAAAAAAACCAAAATGATTGTTAAGATCAAAGTCTACGAAATGATTTGTTTGTTGTTTCAATAGTATAACTAAAATATTTTAACTAAATGGACTGCAGACCCTCAATACCGAATTTGAAAAACTCAAGTGTAGCGTAGGGGGGGAATTTTTAGTATATCAGAGGTCTGTGCGGCAAAAGTTGAATGCAAACATTTGGAGAAGCTTAGGGAGGGCTCGTTTATGTTAAAAAAAAATTTAGATTAGCAAAAAATAAAAAAAATAAATGCTAATCAATGGTCTCTACCACGAGTCGAATCTGGCGACTCTTTGTTTAAAAGTGGACATTCAAATTATGGAATAAACACAATTACGTGCGGGAATATAGAGTTTCATTTTTATATTTGAGATCCAAGCGCTTACACAGACGGACATGCAGTAGTAGTATATACGAATGCAACGCGGGGTCTGAGGGGTCTGCTATGTCTCCTTCTCGTTGTTACAAACATTGGAATAAAACTAGTAAACCCTTTTTATTATTATTATTATTTTTTTTTTGTTTTGTCGTGTAGGATACAGATTAAAAAATAGCTGGTTGCAATACAATTTTCAAAACGGCACGGAACGAGCCATCCATATTTTCGAATGGGCTTTGCATTTTTGTTGTACATAAACTTAAACAATTGAAAAGTTTTCGTATATTCAACGGTATTCCTAGCTAGTGGAGCTCAATGCTCCAAAAACGTCAAAGGACGTCTGGACAATATGGATGATAAAATTCTACTTTAAATGTATAAAAATATATAGTATGTACATACAATAATGATTGAATAAATTTATACATATATAAAATTCAGGTCTCTTTGCAATTTTCTGATTGGCATTAGCGGGTCGGTCCTCAGCAGATGTGGTTGGTCTATTCGCGAAGATTCTTGGTCAGTAAGAGATTGTTGTGGTGGCCGGACAAGTGTCTAACTAGCTCTTGGACAGACTCGAAGCACATCGAACAAAAGCAACAGCTGTAACGATTCTCCGTTTCGCTGCCATTTGTTGTAGTGATAACATTTCTATGAACGGAGCACAAGTGCTTGAGAAGATGGGCTTTCTGCTTAAACATAGCGACGCACAGGCGGCAAGCGAACGGCTTTTCGCCCGTATGCACACGGAGATGCGTCTTCAAATTCCATGACATTCCGAACTGTTTGCCGCAATACTCGCAGCGGTACTCGCGCACCGACGAGTGTGAGTTGTTCGACACACTGGTGGAGCTGTTGCGACTTTCTGCATCAAGGTTAAGATTTATCTGCGATAGGCCGGACAGTCGTGACTGCAGATTGGGCATGTTGGAAACACCAGAGCTCTGATTGGACTGCCACTGATAGACAAACTGTGGCGCCAAGTGCATGGGGAGTTCTGGGCTTTGAGCTTGATTTCGTTGCGTTTCAATTAGCTTTTGTTCGGGAGTCGGAGGGTCATCATTGAGCGTTCTATCTTCCAGGTGGGACAGCATACTCTTTCCGGATGCAAATGCGGTTATAGGTGACGTAGTCGATTTACCAAATCGCAATTCTTCCAAAAGGTTCTGCTGATACGAAGCGAATGGCTGATTATCGCTCTGCGTATTATGAAAGCCAGGTCGCCGTTTCCGATGAGGTGTCACAACGTAGTTCTCTGGAGAGCTATTTATATCCGATGTATCCGATAGTGGTTTTATGACAGCTTTCTGCGAGTCGAAAAAGAGGCCCTTCCGCTTTGTGCTTTCATTCGTGCTGGGCGAATCGGCACTACTGTGGTCCGATCCAAATGTTTTACTAACCTCACTTCGTGCAACATTATCACTTTTCGCTCGAAGGCCCAGCGATAAGTTTACAGGGTTTATTGCGGAATTACTCGAATAGCCATTGCTGCTGCTGTTGGTTTGACCACTGGCTGGAATGTTTGAAAGGTTTACAATTTCGTCCGTACTTTGCTCGCTTTTATTGTGCTTGCCGCAATCCTCTTCATCCTTCTGCATGCATTCCGCATCGTTGTCACAATTCTCAGCGGAGTATGCCGAAAAATCGGCCGCGGTACGTGTATCGTCTACATTTTCGACCTCATATTTAAGTGGCTGTTCCAAAATATGGGAAGAAGTTAGCTGCTTCCTTGATCTTTCGCGAATGTTTGAGCATTTGTTGTTTATGTATCCCGAATCTGTAGTTTTCCAACTATCCGATTTTATTTGCAGCAAAAGCAACAAATCGTGCAGATAATTTACATCTCGCGAAGTGATGCATGTCTGGCCGGAATACAGAAAATCCAACAGAAATTTAAAGTATGTTGCATTTACATCGGGAAAGTATACGGTTGTTGCGCAGTCGCTAAAATGGGTGTCTTCCAGCAAACTCCTAAAGCATAGAAAGCAACATTTTCGATTATATGGACAATTTTGATATGGTCATTGCTTACCTAATCAGGGGACTGGCAGCTGCTAGAACTAGTTTGTGTGCATGCAGCTTCACTTTATTTTCACAGACAATTGTCAAATCGGCCGGATGCTCGCCTCTAAACGCTGCTCCAATCTCTTTGAGTATACACTCGCCATGCTTGCTGTACTGCAACATCAACATTCTTTGATACTGTAAAAAAGAAAATTGCAAATTGAAACTTAAGCAAATGACAAAAAATAATAACTATAATAAATGATACAATTTAATACGTATCTAAGGTCATGGGGCGTGGGCGTGGGCGTGTAACAGCAGACAGACGGACGGACAGCCATGACTGCATTAACTCTGCTATTTTATATGGGCATGGCTCATACACAAATATAGAAAGATGCTGAATTCAAACATTTTCCTAAAAGAGAAAGCAGTCGTTTTAAATTGTATGTTAACACACATACATGCATACATGCATATATATATATATTTGTATGTGTATGTGTATGCATACATAAATGAACTCGTGCTGCAGCGCCAAAACTTGTTGCTCAAGCTCAAACTAGACACCAATGCATAAACCCACACTTAGGAAATAAACCGCAAATGAGTTTCTTCTCTTTCTACTTGCATACATATACATATGCATACATATGTATGTCTGCATGTACGTAAAAAGCTTTTAAAGTAATGATATTGCAAAAACCACAAAAACACCATTGTACTGGCCATTAACACTACAAAAATGACCTCAATTTTTATTATGTAAGCGAACATGTATTGCATGTGTATGTATGTATGTATCTATGTACATATGAAATGGATGTACAACTGTATGTACATACATGCTTGGATGTACAATGTGCATACAGCTGTATGTATGATTACATGTGCTTTACACCCGTTTAAATACATACGTACATTTGTATGTAGATAGTATGTATGCATTACAGGTACATACGATGTACGTTATGTATTTATGTACATCCATATGAATCGAAACATTTTCGCGTCGAGTGAAAAGTCGCCATTTATTAGTAGTCGATTTTTCGAAATTCTGGAAAAGCTTTCATGCCGATCACCATAAAAGCAGAGGTTTTTCAAAAAACCCATCGTCTAAATGTTTGCGAAGCCGCAGCAAAAAAAAAAAAACAAGTACAAGTTGGCTCGATTAAACAAACACACGCGCCAAATGAGGCAAAACAAAACACACGTTTTTGTTTTTAGTTGCTTCGTGCGTGGCTGTATCGATATATCATGATGGGCCACAGCAGCGCCCATGGCACCCAAGGCGATCGCTTTCAAATCTCTTTGGCGCGGCGCAATGCGGCGTCGTTATCGATAATTATACACTTTCTTATGAATATGAATCTCACGCTGCATGAATCATAACAAAACAAGGAAGTTAGATAGTAAATTGAATATGATTGGATAACAGAAAGAAAGTCATTTCTAAAAAAAAGCTTGTTTGCTGGCGATCAATCCATGGGATAATCAAAGCATAAATACATATCTATGTGTGTGCATGTAATACGTAAAGTAAAAGTCTCATTCAACTTTTATATTTCTAGTTGGAATTACAGCAAATACGACGAGGATAGGAAGGCAGTTTTCAATGAAACTTTATGAAAAAAATTGAAATATTTTTTTTTATTAAGATGCTTAACTTTGAGACTTGTCAATTAATATTACTCTGTTTAATGAAATTGGAACTGTGAAACAGTGAAAGGTTTGGATATAGAAAATTAACTTAAATTGCCATTCAGATTCAAAATTAAAAACAATCGACTTGGTTTTCGATCCTGATCAAGAATATGCATATATACATATGTGTATACAGGTACATGCATGCATGTATATGTTTGTATATCTGCAATATGTATATTACTCCATCCGCTTGTTGGATACATTTATATATGCCCTCCTCGATATGGAGTACAGCATACTTAAAATATTCACTTTAGGTGAAGGGTATGGTATTTGTCAACCTGTGCTATGTATGTGGACTCACACATACCGTACATTCGCTTATATATGTATGTATCTCAGCTTATTGGAAAGTTGAAACACAACTCGAGAAACGATCTCTTTTAACAACGCCTACATTTAAAAGTACACACACACACATCCATATGAATATATATATATATACATGCATACACATTATAAAGCAAGGTAACGCGGAAAGCAGGCCCGTTATGCGATACGAAGCGAAAAAGCACACAAGAGCTTTCTATGACATCATGAAATACTTTCGCTTGTTGAAAAGCTTTTACTTGAAGCATTTTTGCGCCGTAGATCCAAGTCGTTCAATTTTCATTACAAATGCGTTTGAATGGTTTGTAAAGATACAAGATACATACATACATATGTTTATGTCTATACAAATATAAATTTAATATTATATGTGTTATTGGTACGTATAAATGTGCATACGACTTCCAGAGTGAGAATACAACAATTGTCAAAACAGTTAATCGAGCAATACAGGTATAAAGCTTTGTTTCAAGCTTGAAGCATGCTTATACTTCGCATTTGAAGAAAGTATATTGCATTTTTGGAGAATGAATGTAACAAGCAGAAGCATACAGAAACGCAAACTCTATGGCTTTTTTAGTAGTAAATAAATAAATGGAGTGGACATACATGACATCATGACTCCAGTAGGTATGTATGTATGTGCATAAATATATACATTTACATACGTATACGTTGTATATATGCATATACATACGTACGTCAAGACACATAACATAGAACAATTAGGGTTTCAAACGAGGAGAGTTCCCATTAAAATTGTGCAATTAACACTGTAAATAGAAAAGTGACGAGCGAACAACACAAGAACGACAATAATGTGAACAGCACGCTGTAACTACACTGTAGTTAGTAGTAATTATTTACACTGTGAAGGTCATCAAGCCTTTCTTTTTCTTTGTTGTGTGGGTTTCTCGTCTGGACAATCGAACTAAAGTAACTATACATATACACACACGCACACACATACATACAGGCGCATGCAAATACTTACATACATTTGTATGTATATTGGAAAGCATCAACTTATGATGTACAATTTTACATTCTACTGTACATTCGGAAACTTAAATTACTGCACAGAAAACATCTTTGTTGCTTACATTTTAGTATAAGTATGTTTATATATGACAATTGTTTTAAAAGCTAAATATCTGTTTCGCGTCAGAGTTAGCATGAAACAGAAGAATGTACGTATGTATTATACTCTTCACAATATAAATGGCCAAGTTAATCGATAAGACATGGGCATGCCTGTATCTATACAGTATTAGCTTGATTTGGATGTCTTGTTTTTCATCATTTTTCTTAAATTCATTGTCATTTCTGGGTTTTCGTAAGGTACCACAAGGTAACACAATTTTACGTCGCGGCTTGCCATTAAAAAGCGGCATTTTCTTTTCAAACTTAATGCTGTGTGTTTCGCAACTTTAGTTTGAAGCCGATGTGGTTCGATAATGAGGCTACATATAAATGATAAAATGGGACACAGCGCTCCAGAAGGCGAAGACTTCTCAATACATAATTAAATATTATTTTGCACCCATTTCCTAAAATCGATGACCTGATTTATATATTTGAAAAAGGTATCTAACAGTGGGCTTAGCCCGACTTAGCTTTGTTTCTTTTACTTTTGAAGTTGTATATACATATGTATGCAAACAAACACACATACATATGTACGTATATGTTCATATGCATATAAGTAGTTTCGTTTTTGACCTTGGATCACTTTATACTAAAAATACAAACAAACATATGTACATATTTATTTTCCCCTCTCTTGATGTCTCTTTACACACACATACACACAACAACACGCACAGACACACACATAATATTACAAAAAACTATAACTCTTTTGATTTCTCCAGCTCGTTGACCAATATGCTTTCAACTTGATTAAATCTACTTACATACATCCATATATGAATATGTATTACATATGTGCATACATATGTATGTTTTTTTTTAAATATACATACATATACAAACTTTTACGTATGTATGTATATAAATATGTTTGCATATAGAAATATTAAACGTGTAATTACAACGTAAATGCGTACATACGATAACGTTATGCAAGTTTCTGATCCATTTAGTAATCCGCAAATATATTTGCTGGTCTTTACATTGTGTTACTCACCTCTTTCATTAAATCTTGCAACTACTCCCTTTCACAAATATCTATGTATTTAAATTTTCTCTATACGTATTTTACACAACAGCAGCACTCACACACACACACACACACATACACATGTACTTATGTACAAATACGCTTGTAAGTTATGTTGAGCTTTTCAGTCACAATCTTTCAAAACAGTTACGTTTTTCGTAAGCGATCGTGCTGTGTATTCATGTACTATGCACAAATGTATTGTATTCACACACATACATACACATAAAAATGCATATAAAATTTACTAAGCTTCTGTTCTTCTTATATGTATGCATGTAGTATTCAGTGCTTTCAAATTTTCATCCATGTATTCTTTATTGTGCAAAACATAATAATTGACACATTACTTCAAGCACATATGTATGATTTTATGTGCATATTAATTATTTAGAAATTAAAATTTTCATGTCCACGATTTGATGAGCTTTTCTTCTTATTCACGTACAGTTTACAGTCCGTCGAGACTTAGCTTTAGCTATTTTAATTTAATTTAAGTGTAACGAAAGAAACAGACAATTAACACTGATACGAATACTAGTGCATCGCGCACTCACAAAAAGTCCACACACTAACTAGGTTGAAGTTTTGTATAATACATATTGCGAAATAAAAAACTTGATTGGTAAAACTTTTTTCGATGTGTGATGGCGTACATACATATGCGCGTATATGCTTATACATATGTATGTGTGCGAAGCGATCGTGCCTCTCTTTCACAATAACGGCTACGGTTTGCTTGCGCGCTCACGTCTGAATTGTCTCTGCATCTGCACCAAACTAAACTGCAAAACGAGCAACAGACGGCAGCGGTTGAATGTTGGCCGTTCGGCGATACATTTTGTTTTACATTTACGATATGGGTTCGTATACTCTCACCGTCAGCTTTGTTGTGATGTTAGTGACGTAGAAAGAGGTACATATGTATGTACACATGTACATATATTTCTATATGCATGTGCACGTTTGATATGAATATACATATGCACGTTTGTATGTATGTATGTATGTACATACATTTTACTACATTCGAAAACACGTTTTTCTACGGTTAAGGAAGGGGGCGGTGGGGTTGAGAGGGCAGACGAAGTTTCACAGTACGTCGAATTTCGTATATATTTACATACATACATATATACATATGAACATGTATAAGCTTTGGCCTTATACTAAACATTTATATGCATATGTATGTATGTATGTATTAATTATCAAAACAAAAACACAATTGTATTTGTGTATGCATAGTTAGTTATATCGTACATACGTATGTATATACAAGATGACAAGATGGTCCATATAATCTGTATAAAAAACACCCTTGGGTTTATAAGTAGGTTCACTGGTTGGATACACATATGTAGATAAATATGTAGTACATCAGCAACTTGAAAAAAGCACAAGATCCATGGTGAGGTGCAACTTTTAAGGCGTTATGATGATTCAGTTTTATAACATTTTATATACCAGCGCATTCTTCGTGCTCTCCAACCAAACCGTTGCTTTAAATGCCAAAGACGTTTCCGTGCCTTAAACTGGTATCAAAAGCTTTCTAGGTATTGTACGTCAACTTTCTTTTAAAGATTAACTTCAAAAATCAAAGTTCATATACTACGTATCTTTAAATTCTCGTACATTATAAATAACACAAAAGTCTGATGAAAACGTGGCAAACCCTATAAATATATATAATATAAATATTTTTTTCCCCATGCCACATTCACGACCCAACATTACATCACACAACTAGAAACTTTAGTTTAGATTTTACGCCTACTTTTCTCAATTTTGCTTTCAATTGGTTGCTGAACATTTGAAAGGTAGCGCCTACTTAGATCCTCTTCGTCTCCTTGGTCGTTGAGCCAACAATTACAATTTTCAGTTTAGAGTCTACACCTACCAACTTTTGCCAATTATGCTTTCAGCCCCTATAATTTTTTAAGCATCATTCTAGGATTTGCAAATTAAGCCATGATGAACATGAGCTGTGCTGAGCTTTTAAAATCAGCTGTCTACTCTGCTTTACTTCTTCTTCTTCGACTAATCATATTTGAATACACAGCGTGCTGGCTTTAGTATGTTTAAGAAATGAAAAGTTTATAAATACCTAAAATGCTCTCAAAAATCGGTGGAAAGTAACTGTCACACTCATTTTATATGTTTGTACATTTCGCTACTATAACATTCGATAGCATTCATTAATCTCTAAGCCTTTCTGAATACCGCTTCATAATTTTTTTAAATACTCTTAACAATCGATATATTTGATTTTATCGAAAGCTTAAAAATGATTTTAACTCGTTTATTTAGCATTAGGTGTTTGTAGAAAACTATGAAATTACAAAAAATTACGACTGTTGGGACATTCTGAAATTTTGTTTTGTTATATTAAAAAAAAAAAACCAGGACAGTAGGGAATATATACGTGAATTAATTTTATCGATTTTCAAATAGCCAATCATGAATAGAATATCAATAAGAGCAAACTAAAAATAAATACAACAAAAATGCAAAAAAGGGATAAAAAGATATGCTTATGTATTACAATGTGACTGAAAAGGGTCTATTGAATCGGTCATACAATAAACTCATGGTGATATACATATGCACATGTAGGTCATTTGCATGCCATACTAATAGAAAGTCTTCAAGGTCAAACAAACTAAATGGTTAACTCCTTGTTACCTGTAGCAATAAGTACTTTACCAAGGACACTTTTTAGTAGAAAACGTTTATATACAAATTTACATACGCATCTGCTACAAAATGTTTTTTATTGTATTTTTGTTTCGTAAAGTGACAATGCGAGGAATGACGATCCATATGTACGACTTCAAAGCCAAAAGAGATATTCAAAAAAAAATTTTTTAAATATATACAATAGTAGAGAACATTTTTTGATTGTTTGGTTTGGATACTCCAGATAATGGCAGATCCGTAAACGAATGAATGCAGGAAATTTATTTTTATGCAATTTGAATTACAATAAAAATCAATCGATCAATCAAAGCTACCACGTAGTTACTTTCATATTGTCGACATATTAATGCATAAACCGTGGTGAGTTTCGTGTTTAATGTTAATAATTTGTTAAAATATAGAAAATCTATATTTTTAGTGACAATATTTGCTTATTTTGTTGTTTTGTTTAATAGTTATAATAATTCATATTATCAAAATATTATTCACGTATGGCGTGGGTTTCGTTAAGCTACTGTCAGGTGTCGACAATGTTTCATTGGCGACATTTACTAACATGTTGACAACCGTGTTTTCGACAATAAAAACAAAAAAAAAACTAGCTGACATATTCGCAGTAGTTGCCGATTTTATGACAGTTAAGATTAAAAAGCAGATAAGGCATAAAGGACACTTTTCGTCGCCACTATCAAATTAAATTTAAATTAAACATATTTTTATTTTTCTCTTCGATTGTTGGTTGCTGAGCAGGTAGATATAAGTGGCTCAATTTATTTCGATAACGAAACACTATTGGGTAACTTTGAACATATTTCTGAAGATATTATTTTAAAACTATTAGCAACGCATGTAGAGAGGTCTGTCAATGTATTTGTACAAATCGACGTACTAGTCTGTAATTTGAACATTTGAATTATATATTTTCATATATCATTTTGTATGACAGAGCCAAGCAACAGCTGATTATTATTATAAAATCAAACAGGTTTATGAATACCCTGATAGCTGGAATTTGGTATTAATCGACTATTTTTCGATTACATTTTCACCATCTAGTTTCGACGTAACTTATCGCAAATATGGCTGCCCATTTTAATATAAATGTGAATTTTTCGGTAGATGATGTTGGTGTTGATGTGGTGTTACGATTTGCTTAAAATTAAAGACAAATTTTTAAAGAAAATTGCAGGGCTTATTTTTAAATAGTGTGGGAGATTCAGAATCAGGAAAAATTCAGTTTGAATCATAAATTGGTTGAGTTTTTATTCCTCAATATCAAGTTACTCTGCAACGTCTAAACGAAATGAAAAGAAATGAGTTCGTTAATGTATATGGACAGAAAAGTTATGAAAAGTAAATGCACATTGACACGTTTAGTAAGATAAACGAAAATTTAAATGGCCGAACCAATAATTCACCTAATTGAATATATGCAATCATAATTCCCTGGATTTCTACTTACATATTTGGATTTAGAAGTGGTAACAGTTTACAACATTCAGTGCGCTGCTGCCGTGGGCGAGTGAAAAAATTTGTACATACATACATATGTATGTACACGCATACATACATACATATATAATTCATTTGCACTTCGACTCTGTTCGGTATAAGTCGGCCTTTTTACTTTAAAACAAGGAAATTCAATAAAAACATTTTTTTCTTTGTAATCTGAGTATGATAATAGTTATATGTAGGTAAACGTTAATTGAAGTCTGGAGCTATTTACGTCAAAAATAGTTCATATCTTGGAATTCTTATTTTTGGTAAGTAATACACACAAATGGGTGGCTAGCCTAGCCAGCCAGCAAATCAATACATAAAGGGGCTGCCATTTCGTTCTATTTGTCGGTCGTTTTTTTATGGCCCTACATCAATGAAATTTAAAAGGGTGTGTTGGGATTATATTCATATACATATGTGCTGATAAAAAGGACTCGTTGCCAAAAGTGATCAGGAGTAATAGCCATTTCGGCGGTATGTTTGAAGAGTTTATAAGTTTCGTTGGCTTTGAAAAATAAGAGAAAACCCTCCGTGCAAGTGCAAGTTCTGACGAATCGAATCAACTGAGCCGTAATTTGGATGTAATTTTTAAATGATTCTTAGAAAAATAAACAAAAAAGACTGTGAAAAGAACCCGCCCACAAATATCAACTTGTGAAAAATCAAAAATGTCTACATTGAAACTAATATAAAATTAAATTTTTTTGTTATTTTTAATACGAAATATGCAAAAAAAAAAATGTGCTTAAATAATAAGTTTCACTATTTACAGACTGTTTTGTCCGTCTGCGTGCTGTGTTGTGCAGACCTTGTTTACAATCTTGTCCGTCTGTCTGCACTAAATAAACGCTGTTGGTATTGTGTGAATATGTGTGCAGGTAGCAGGTAGCTGAAGGTGTGACAGAGTACGCAGACACCTACCATTCAAATCAAATGAGAATAGAAAATATCTTATTGGCTTTTTATTCAACCGAAACTACACAACTACTACAAAACTAACAAATAAATTGTTCGTAATACATACATATGTATAATTTTAAATTTATTTGTTAATGCTTAATTGAAATTAGTGATAGGAATTGATTTTACTTTATTATTATATTAGCGCTTCATAAAACAAAACTTATATCATAAATAAGACCGTGTACGGATTTCCAATCAGAACAAACTTTCTTATATGCATGTACGTGTGTACATACGAGCATACAC
>JBANCW010000175.1:0-11315 GCA_037040085.1 Colocasiomyia kotana | reverse complement strand
TGAATCTTATAAATCTATAACAAATTAGATTTACTAAAACAGTTAGATTGCCGAAACATTATTAAATGGTCACGTGTTCCAAAAACTAGAGTGGCATAAGCATGCAAATACCTGCTGATGTAAACTCGTACTTATGAACAAAATAACAAATAAGTAGCAAGTGCCTGAATACATACATATGCATATGCGTGAATACAAATTAACGCAAACATGAAAAACTAGACGCTTGTCCGCGATCGCGATACAACAAAAATGTCAATTGATTTAAAGGGTTGCTAGCCTAGTTATATGATCAAACGTTCTGCTCTCTATAAGTGTAAGAACACGGCTTGCACTGAGCAAACGGCAAGCAACACTTGCTTGCGCTGATGAAGCGGTAAGTGGCAAAAAGACACTCTCATGCAGTTCTCTGGTAACCACTCCATTAAGCGTCAACATAGCCGCCCTTCATTGGCCCCATACATGGTAATGACTTTCTGTCTATTATGCTTTACATTATGTCTGTCCGACTATATGAACATGCTTATTTTAGATACCATAAGAGCTAAAGAAATCAAATATGGTATATAGGATGTTTGTTTTATTAATAGGCAGTACAAATTTAAATGCATCTTTTGATATCTCGTCTGAACCCTCCTCTTTAAAAATAAATGCACATTCTGACATTTATAAATATGACCAATTTCCTATACCCATTTCAATACGTTTTACTGAAATACCACTCACACTTTTCATCCCAGAGGTACCAATTTATATATTAAGACTTCATATTATATGAGGCATAACATTATAAAAGATTTATATCACTCCAACCCACATCCTCAGAATAGAATAACGTTGTTTACACACAATTTGAGTAAAATTAATTAATAGAATGCGAAATTTAGCGTTTACATGTACACTCTTTTTAAATACATGTATACTCCGTTCAACAGGTGAATGGAACTCATTCATAGACGAAACGATAGAAACAATAAAAAAAAAAAACGAGAAAACGATTAAGAAAAAATTGGAAATAAGTTGGAGAAAGAATGTACATTATTTGTGTACTTTCTGTCGCACATTTGAAATTTCTGGTAGTGCCTTTGATATTTGTATTTAACATTTTCGGTTTATATGTTTTCACTGCGCCGAGAGAAATATTAAAACTATTAATATCTACTACAGTTCCAGACCATAAAATTGACGCTGTTGTAGGGGAAAATATTTATTTGCCCTGTAATGTTACTACATCTGAAGAAGATGAAGCTATTCTGATTTTGTGGTACAGAAATGATAAGAGTACTCCAATTTACAGGTAAGTAATGTCAAAATATGCAAAACAATATAGAATGCACATTTCAACCAAAAACGAAAAACAGCTTAAATCTGGCGGGCCATGCAAAGGGAAAACAACGTTACATCAAACGGCGATGTTATATCTCTCTGCGGATTGAGATTGGTTTTATCATTTGAATGATTCGGTTTATGCCTTCGTGTGAAAAGTTTTTTCGTGTTTCTTGTTTTTTTTTTTTTTGTTTCGTTGATCTAATTTCGTAGCCACAGAAGCTTGCATACTCATTTAGAGCAATATTTCATGACATAATAAATATATTAACACTAATATTTGAAAAAAAAAGAAAAATAAATTCGTATGCGTGTCATAGTCGAGATGCTCGAACATATACGACCCTGTTGTACAATATGTTACGTGGCCTTAAAATATGCTAAATTTTTTTAATAAAATGCATTTCAATGGAACAATGGAACACAGTTGCTAGCATAGTATGCTACTGACACATATTGAAATCGCTGTCACAGAATATGTCGACATCGATATAGAAAATTCATTTGATAAGTTATTTTCTAATGTTATTAAAATTGTTTATAATCATCATTTATATAATACACAGTCAAATCGTCAAATTTGGTGTTTCTGAAAGTTGGAGAACTTATTGATGAATATGTGTTTTGGGGCATGGGGGCGTGGTGGATTTTGAACGTCAGAATTCGAAAGTTAACTTTAGCACCAGCTATTGAACCTATTACTCTATTACTTTTCAATTTCCGTAAAAAAATATGAATTTTATTAATTTGAAATTTAATATAAAAATATTTATATTAAATGCTATGAAATTGAGTGGGTGTGCAAAAAGCATTTAACCTTGGGATATTTCGGCCATTGTATAAAGAGCATATTTGGTAACCTTAAAATAAAAAAAAAAAAATTGTGGATAAAATGAAAGATATTGAAATGTAGGCATAGCATTTTTAGATAACTTAAAGGGAAGTCATAGTATGTACAAACATTAAAAGATTGTTAACATTTCTAAGTGTAGTTGTATGACGTTATATAGACTCGAACCCTATTTTTTGTTATACTCTGTAATCAATCTAACTCATGACTTGAGTGAAGCAAGCTAGCTTGCAGATTCATTTTTCTTTAAAACAGAGCGCATCGATGTAACACATGTAATTCTCAATGTTGGCCTTTTTTCGAGCTAATTTGCGTCGGTCAAATTTGAATTGTACCGCACTTTTCTTCCTCCATTATATTTTTGCGTAGATTGCTACCAGCACTGGACGACGCTGGTCTGATCACCAGTTTGGCTGCAGATGCTCGCATGCTACCACTTTATAGAAAAAATACTTGATGCAGTTGAACAAAAAACGTACTGTTACACAGTCATGCTTGATGTTAAACAGACGTTTGACAGGATCTGTCATCCAGGTCTGCTTTTCAAGACGAAAAGATGTCTTCCCCAACCGCATTATGCTCTAATAAAGTTCTACCTAAAAGACCGAATTTGTTATGTACGATGAGTGGAGAAAAGGTCAAGCATGAAAGCAATTTGAGCAGGAATGCCGCAATCTGTACGGCGCTCACGTATTTCATGATCGCCACAATCCACCCTCAGCTTGGAATCCCATTGGTGGAAAGCCAGATCGCTAAGATAAACTCAAAGTATGTTAACAAGCTTGAAAATCATCCAATTCCTTTCGCGATCAATTTGATCGATAAAAATGAAGCAAGGAGGAGGCTAATTAGACTGCAACTGCATGACCAATCAATAACTTAACCTATGTCCGAGTGAACTGTAAGACGGAATTTCGATTGTTTGTTCATAAAATTTTATTATTGTCTAATATTAAGACAGATATTAAAGAAGCCATATAAGATTGAATATCTCATATACTACCAAAATTCTATATATCTGCCTACTTAGACCTAATTAATTATAGTGTTAATTAGTATTAACAAAACCATTTTTTTATATATGTGTATAGGTTTATATATAGTACTAAGGTACACCTGTTATCATGCGCAGTATCTTAGACTGTCCTCGTTGTATGATGTGAACGTACTCCATACAAGAGCACACAGTTCTGAGCCATAGGTCCACGTTAGATGCCTATCTAGGTGCACGCCCAAGTAAGTAATATTGGCCAATTGTGGGATTAGGGTATTGTTGAGGGCTATTGGTGTGTATATTTTGAATGCATTTATATTAGTTCACTTTAATTCGTATCTGCAAACCGTTTATTTGAATCTCAGATGCCAATTTTCTTCCTGCTATGAGAGGGCGTTTGTAATCACTTTGAATTGAAGTATCATCTACAAACGTTAATGTCATCAAGTTATCGCTTGTTGGTATGTCTGATGTATATAGGTTTGCACAACGATACTGTCCTATGAAACTCCAGCCTCTATCGGGTGATCAGTAGAGATACTAGTCTTGCACCTCAATACGAAATTTCTTTGGCAGAAGTACGACTCTAGCAGTTTGTGAGTATTGCAAAGTTAGGGGATTTTAATTTTGTACATAAGGCCAGCCAAGCATACATGATTGAACGCTTGAGTCTTCTTGATCATTACAATTATAGACTTTTTCAGTGCTGGCGATGGTACCCCTGTCTTATGATTACGGTAAAAATTAGGGTTTATTACTGAATGGTATTGTGGAAAATTTTTATTTTTGGAGTAATCAGGTTATAAGCGGAGACTTTCTTTTATTGACTTAATCGTTAATTACTTTATCTACATCATACTTTCGAAGCTTAAGTGGAATCGCTTGAGTATTTTATGTTGTTGCAGCAGTCGTAAATGAATTTGTTGATGAATTAGGCTGAAAAAATACCTCGCAAGTGAACAGCAAATGCAGCACCTTTTTCTCATCACAATAAACCCACCTGTCGTTGGCATTGGCATTGTCTCCGTTGGTGCGTTGAGACCAGATATTGCTATCCATAGTGGATTTTTCGTGATATCAACTATCTGGCGATAGTTTTGCAATGTAATAAGCGCGTTCATATTCCGATTCAAGAGCTTTACGCAATAACCGTGTGGCCTTTTCGAATTATTGCTTAGCATCAGTTACAAGCTGTTAAATTTTTATATTAGAAAGGCAATAAATGATTGTGCACATTGTGGACGTCCGCTGTAATTGGCAATGTGATTTCCATCGAAGTTGTTGCATTTTTTTTTTTTGCTGGTATTACTTGTTTTGTCTTCTGTGTCGGGTGTAATTCAGCCTACTACTACTACTGTGCGCAATGTGGAATAGGTTCTTGAATGGCCGTATTTTTGATGGTTTACGCATTATATAGGATCGTTTTATTTGTGTAGTTTCTCTACACTAATCCTGCGAAGAAACATACTTTCCTGGAAAAACTAAACATTAAACATTGTCTGAGGAATTCTCTCTCTGTCAAATATTTGAATTCCATATATTTAATTAAAATAAATTAAGAATAACAATAATATTTTATAATGAATGCCATTATCGATGAGCGCTGATTGGACTTCGTCAGATCCTATACTGAAATGAATGACATGTTACATTAATAGATTTTGAGGTTGAGGTCTGATTCGTATTTATTGCAAAATCCTGCATTGACTATAGAAGACAGCTCTGAGAGGTTTTTCAAAACAGATTCTCAGATTATGCATTCAAAAAGTATATGCTTACAGATCCCTCAATAATTGGAAATATCTGATTTTGAGCAATTTTTGAAAATTGAGATAAAAAACGATTCTTTCTAGATAACGAAGAAGTCATAAATCTAAAAAAGAGGATTAAGAAGTTCTAGTATTGGTAGTTAAGGAGACAAGGTTGCTCAATGACAGACATGTGAAAAGAATTGAAATGTTAGCTTGAAATGAAAAATTCTCTTTATGCATAGATGCAGATGGCTGCGAGTAAGTAGCGAACGAATCGTCAAACAGGTCTCACCAAGGTAAATTGATAATATTTCTAATATTTCTTGCTTGATCATCTTACGCTGTGATATGGATCATGGCGACTTGGGTATATGTCAATATATTTGTTCCAATAGGTTGTACTAATTTACATCATTTTATTTTCACATCATTTTCCAAAACCAAAAAAAAAAAAAAATAAAAAACTAAATTGGTTCAAGGTGAAAATAATGAGGGAAAGTCTAATTTTCCATTACGTTATATTACAAATTATCACACTTTATACATTTATAACAAACTTAATATAATAAAATTATAAGCTATCTAAGAGGAGCTGTTTAAGAGCTGTGACAGCTAGGGCCTTCAGGTCGATTAATGATATATGCTAGTTGATGCATATAGACTCATTAATGTGTGCTTATAAACTAGAGACGTTTTTATATATTGTGATATAGATTAGTTAGTTTTGAGGAATTTTAAGATGGAGATATTGACGGGTGTGGGGTTTTGAAGTTATTGTACCGAGTGCTGTTTACATTTGTGTGTCAAAAGGTGGGCAGCTCTGGAGTATATGTTCAATTGATATTAGGTTTTTATAAGCTAGATAGCTGCTGGAGCCTTTATCGATAATGATATGAATAATTTTTGTGTGCCCGAGTCTGATTCGCGTAATTTTTATTAGTCTATTCGTGAAAAGGGATGTTTTTTTGAAGTAGTAAGTTTTTTTGAGTTTATTGCTTGGTTCCAGATGGAAGTTTTGGAAATATTCTTCTGTATTTTGCTTAGATAAATATTATTTTAATTATTTCCTGATATCTGAACATTTCCTTGTTTTTTTATGGGAAGGTAGGCTGCTGTTTTGGTTGTAATATCGGCTTACTCCTTTTCTTGTAAGCAAGACGGAAGGGAAGATTTTGTTTTAAGCTATATTCGATTATACAAATTGAGCAGAATTGAACATAAAATGACCCATCCAAAAAAATGAGCATCAAACGGCTCCCATGCATCAGTGATATTCTGCTCATGTAGCAGCCAACATAAATAATATTCTGAACCCAAAGGATACCAGATGTAGCAGTAGAACATCCATTTCCAATAACCATAAAATCTAACATTTGAATTGAATATCCCCGCAAAAATATTAAGGCACTGCATGCATGCATAATTGCCAGATTTACACAGATTTACTTTAATATGTAAGACTAATCAATAGTATTTAAGAATCTCATGTAGTAATTTGATAAAATACATCGACCATTAGAAACTAAGGATCGTACGCTGATGTCTTACTAACTCCTAACGGCATCAAAAATGCTGGAAAGCCCAACATTTTCGTGACCCCGACGTGATCTTTTCACCATTTGTTGTTGATTTATATTGTCTCCGCATAAAGAAATTTAAACTATATAATTTAAATCGTAGTGTAAATCATTATTATGTCGGTGATAACAAACAAAATACAACCAAACATACGCGTGCATTAAAGCTATTGTCGCGCGGTTAAGCTTTTGAACGGAGTATGTGTACAAAAGTATATAAACGCAAACGCACGCGTTAATAACCGCACTTTCAGTTACTTGACTTTTTTAAAGCACAATGCGGCATTTTTATATACGCGGTTGTAGGGGTTATAAGTTAGCCTCAACCAAGCATCACTTGCTGGTTCGGATGAGTGTGCATTGTCGGTTAAAATACATTGAAAAATTAGATTTAGCATTTGAGAAGGCTCAAAAATATTTAAAGCAGTTAAACTTTAACGAAATAGGCAGTGATCTACGAGAGGCGTTTGATGAACTTGCAGTGACATTGTAGTCACTGGTAGGGAATGGTCAAGTGCAGTGCATAATTGCCGAGCATCATTGCATGCTACTGTTCTTAATGGAGGTATGACAAGGCCGTCTATATCAGCTCCTTCGATGTCCAGACCAAGAACTTTGTCGATCTTGCCACCCATGAAGTTGCCTACATTTTTTTTTCGGTTATATAAAGTGGGCAGAATTCTATTCGATGTGCATAACTGTAATTAAAAATCACCCGAACTTAACCAACATTGAAAAATTGCAGCACTTACAGCTCCCTTTGAAGGATGCAATGCTGCATTCTTATATAGTATAAGATTTAATATTTAATAACCGACGCTTAGTTTTTCAGGCACACATTGTTGAATTGTTGTGGCTTAAGAGAGTAGATGATGTATCTGTTGGCTTTTTGCGGACAAATTCCATGCCCAAATTCGTGCCCTCACTAGTCTGAGTAACGGAGAAAATTACATTATAGTGCAGGACTTACTGCAAATATTGGATCCAGTTTCGTAAGCAAAGTGGAAAGAAAATCTAGAAGAGCCTGCATTCACACATTTGATTCCATCGTGATATTATGATATGGCAATGTATACGCCGAATTTTCAGGTGGGCAAGAATAGAAAAACTAACCCTAGCAGAAAATCGCTTGTTGCTGTTAACCCAAGGCTAATAATCTATGTATTTTGTAACAGTCTTGACCATAGCATACAGCAATGCCCAAGATTTGGCAATTATTCTCCAGCTCTGCGTCTTAAGGCCTCAATTGTCTTAAAAAGGGACATCGTTTACGGTCGTCCAACTACATCATTCTTATAAAAATAAAATATTTCTCTTATTGCTGATACTATAGCAGCGACGTGGTGGTACTGGTCACCATCAACCTACAGTGTCAAGCTTTGGATTACTCTAAAGTCATTACTGCGATTGTGGGTTTTGTTATAACGGACAGTCAACTAAGCATCGCCTTTAGTTCATCTAATTGGAATATACCTGAAAATATTAGGCTAGCTGATCCTCTGTTTTACAACCCGCAAAGAATTTACCTGTTAATAGGAACTGGCCTGGCTACCTGGTTTGCCTCTACTACAAATGACACGCCTTGGATGGATAATGGCTGGTGGCGCCGCAAAGCAGAACTGTACCTCTTCTATGCTCAATCACATAGTGTCTAATGCACGAACTGAATTTTATAGCTGAACTGATGATCTCATTCGATGATTTTGGGAAGTAGAAAACTTTCCAGATCCAATACCCAAATTAATAAAGAAGACGCTTGACTGCGAGGAGCATTTTAAAAATGAATAGGTTGCCAGTAGGAGAATACTCTGTTCGGTTACGTTTTAAATACAATATTCACAAATTGAGCGAATCATATGAATAGGCATTTTACGGATTCATATCGCTTGAGAGAAAGTTGCAGCGTCATCTTCAGCATTAGTCTCAGTATAACGATTACATCCAAGAATATTTGCAGCTGGGTCATATCTCCAGAATCTCTACATCTTTTTAAATATTTTCTCCCTCATCACTGTGTTCTGAAGGAAGAGAGTACATTATTACAATTACAAATCTTCATGTTGTGTTTGATGGTTCAGCTGTTACCAGTACATGATATTCATTGAATGAAACTTTGATGGCTGGACCCGTTTTACAACCGAAGTTTCTTAATATTTTGGTCCGGTTTCGTACATTTGCTCTTATGGGAGACATTGGCAAAATGTATCGTTGTGTCTACGTTACGCCACCAGATAACTATCTACAATGCATTCAACTGAAGCCAAAACAATTGTGCTTAAGCTTGACACAGTTACAAATGGTACGAAGCCAGCTTATTTGTTTTTGCAATTCGAGCAATGCAGCAGTTAGCAGTCGATGAAAAGGCTTAATATCCAATTGGGTCTGAAGTTCTACGGCGAGATTTTTATGTGGCTGACCTCAGCGTAAGGCATACACAGGTAACTTTAAACTAAGGAAGTGGTGGTTGAGTCACCCTGCTATTTTTGAGGCCGTACCTGATAAAGATACGAATTCTTTCTTGTAGCTTATTGATGGAAGCGACATTACGAAAACTTTAGGCCTGGCTTGGGATCCTTCAATGGATAAGCTACTATTTTGATTTGTGCCTAAGATTTTTAAGAGGTCTGTATTGTCAGCAAACGAACCACTAGGACTAATTAAACCGGTCATCGTGAAGGCTAAGAACATAACCACCAATACAAATATACATTTTTGGACTATAGACATACATATTATATACAATATTTGTTACTTATTAACTAATATTGCATTCTTGATTGGATAATTTCTAACTACAATTTTTATTTTTTCGCCTCTTAAGCGTTCTCGAAATAGCGTTCTCGCCATGGGGGTTTGTGTGTGTTAATTGTGTTTTCAAAGCTTGGTTTTTTGATGTAGTTTGGGATTTGGTCGTGGGGAATTCACGTCTGTCTTATATGGGGGGTATTTTTAATTCAAAATGACATTTTGGACATTTTGGATTTTAGTTTTGTAACGTTTAAAGGGGTACTAGTGTTGCAAGTATATAAGTCTTTTTAGATGCCTAGGGATATAATCGAATTTTTATCTGATATCTCGAATATTCTATTCTCGTTGTCATGACATGAATTTATTGATGAAATGTTGGAACTAGTCTGTCACAAATAAACTAGCTTGATCTCTATTTTGTCTCTTATCCTTAGAAATAGCATATAATTTGACGGACAATATTGGAGTGTGGTAAATCAAACCTGTAGAAAAATTTGGTCTTTCAGAATGGATAATTTTTTACAACTCAATGATTCCTTACTTCATTATGCCTGGTCTGCCTTATACGCCAAAGCCAGTGCTGATCAAGCACTAAGTATTTTTAATTCAGTCCTGAATAAATTGTCTTTATAGTTAGTCCGACTCAATCTAATAAGTCACTTTTCTTCTCTAAAGAGCATTATAACTTAAAAAACATAAGAGCTATCAAATTGCTGTTAGGTTCAGTTTTCTAATGATCCAAAGCAGTTTTAGAGCTTTGGTTACATGAAGTGAAAGGTCAACATAGTTCCACCTTCTATGTCGCGAAAACGTGACTAGTAGTACAGATCATGCAATTGCAATATCTTTGCAGTTTTTTTTTTCTCAAATGGCCTTCTCAAACAAAAGCAGTAGATACTCCTCCTATCAATTTTTCTTAAATAAATCCGATTGAGGCCCTTTAAGTTAATTAACATGTCTAACCTGCAGACCTTATGTTAATCAAGCCAGTTTACCTGGCTATGTTCTTCGGTATTGTGCAAAAGCTTTTCGCAAACCACTAACTAAAATTGTTTGCGGCTTTTGATGGAGATAAAATAGTACTGTCGAGTGGTCTGAAAGCAGCTTTGTTAGGGTCTCGGATGATATTTGAGCGCAAGTGATGTTTTCAGTGATTGCGAAGTCAACCAAAATTGTTTTGGTCAATTGACAGGTCTTTCCGGGGAGCCGTAGCTCATTTTGTTAGTAGTATTTATGATGCTATGTAATTGCTTACCCTTGAAGTTTACCAGCAGAGAGCCCCAATATATATGATTGCCATTATAGTCACCAGCTGCTACAATCCTTTCACCATGCGAACTATCAAAACACTATCAAAACAAAAACTATCCGGAAAAGAGAAGCGGGGAAGTAGACTGCGGATATGGTTAAGCTTCCACTTTTTTACGTAACGCTTACCAAGGATACCTGCAAGTAATTTGTAGTAAAGATATTCAGAAAGTTGTGCCTAAAACACCTACCATGTGCTTTGTCATCTACATAATTCGATGGATGGAACAAATACCCAGTTATTTTAAAGTTATTTTTGTATGTTTTGGCTAACAACATTATGTCTTATGCATACAATGAACAAATTCAGGTCTTGCTTATGGTGTAAAATGACTTCTGCATTCCCGGTAAAAAATATATATTTTTTAATTTCTGTATCATAAGATTTTACTTCTGCATTTTGCTGTATTCTATGTTGCATGAAACATATGATTGATGAATTCATCATATTTTAGTTAATAAAATTAATATGGCATTAATTAAATCGCGTTTAAAACAATCTAAGCAAAACTTAAGTAATTTGTCGTAAGAGGTTGATATATAAGCACATAAATACAGGTTTAACTATACATATAAATACATACTTTACATACATTTATCAGTTTCTGTGTTGTTATAGATAAGTTCAGTTTCTTTTTGAGCTTTTACTTTCACTAATGCTACAGTGGTTTCCCAACATAATAAGGTGACCTTTTTTAAGCAGAAAGCATTCGCGGTTAATAAAAGCTTGCAATCTTTGCAAACCAATTTAGTGTCCGCTA
>JBANCW010000174.1:0-21143 GCA_037040085.1 Colocasiomyia kotana | reverse complement strand
GCATTTTGAAAACAATTATTTGACAGCTGCAATATGAAGCTTTTCATCTTTTTTGTTTTTTTCTATTATTTAACATTCAATTTTCTTGATTTTTGTTTGTAAATCTTATTAAGAATAATAATTATTATCATATAATAAAATAAAAAACACTAAAAACTTATATTTTGTAGGCAAAATAATAGTTTAAAGTATAAATTTGATGCATTTTTTCATTTTGAAAACAATTAATTGACAAACTGTATTTATACTTGTACAATTTTGAATTGTCATAAGAATGCACCAAGGGTATTTAGTTTACGCGAATAAATGAAACATTTTGAAGGTGGTGTGGCAGACCCCATAAAATATATATTCTTGATTAGTTTTAATAGCTAAGTTCATTGAGCAATGTCCGTATGTATGAACCTGTCGATCTCATAGACCATAAAACGTAGAAACAACCAACTATTTATCAATTATTTTATTTCAAATCTTTTTATATATTTCCATGCCTCCGCAATGACACCCTTTTTTTTTTAATTCTCATATACGATCATGTGAAGAATTGTAGTTAGATATCTTAAAGATATTACAGTTGCCACGTAAACTTCGTCTCGCCTATGCTGTAGTCGCATATTTTCATTTGAGCCTAAATAAATGGGCTACTTTTCTAATACAAAAAAGGACCTCATCAAATTATTCGACCATACTCACCACTAAATATAGAATTGATAGCTCCTACGTTTAAAAATATGCGCTTTTTATACATTAATTAATAACAATTATACTGCCGTATAATCTTGAAACATAATAGGTAGCTATAGAATGACTAAACTCGACATTTAAACATCTCACACTCACGCAATACATTTTTTCTGATTACCACCCAGAAGAATTAGTCCCAGTATTTCTACTTCGTATGAGGTTCTGCAACTAACGATAATAGCAGCACCGAAATAGAATATTACAGTTTACACTGGCGCTATTTTTTTTCCTACAGATTAAGCTACAGCAACTAATTACCCATGCAAATTCATGCATGCATTCTTGTCTTTAAATTTTATTATTAGGCCACTTCATCTCATTCTTGAATTCACGGGTTTTTTTTTTCATCGGAAAATACGATAACAAAAACGTACATGAAAAAACTTACGATTGTTAGATTAAGGGATCATTTGGTCCATACTGCAATTTTCATATAACTTAGTTTTATTCGTTTTATTTATTTTTAATATTTTTTAATAATTTTAATAAAAATAGTTTTATATATTTTTATTTATCAACACTCTAATGTAAAAATTAGTTAGGGTACTTCTTTGAATGGTATTTTCCAGAATTAACATAATCCATTTTGGAAAAAACAAATATTTGCACTCTATAAAATTTGTGTGTTTCTTACAATAGTTTGGCCAAAAATTCGGTACTTGAACGAAGTTTCGGATATTAATTTTTCGGAAAATATTGAAATAAATTCTTATGAAACGGAAAATAACGTGAACCCTTCTTACTTGATTTTAGCTTTGTTGACCCCTTGTTTTTTTATTATTTAAAATGATAGATGAGAAGTAGATGGTTTTTTTTTTTTTTTTTTTTTTTTTTTTTTTTTTTTTTTTTTTAGTTCTTTCCGTCTCCAATAGGAAGTGTTGTCAATGGAAACTCAAATAAGTATACAAGGTCAAGGTCAAATATTGACGCATTGCGTGCATATATTGCTATGCTAATTTCGATGCGTATTTCGGTATTTCGTGGCTTTTTTATTTCAATATTTTAAATTTGATCAATGTGGGCATATTCCATATAATAGTGCGTTTCGTTTCGATGATTTTTAAGTTGTTGCCAAATGCGTATTACCGATAAATTTGCTCCTATATCGAAAATACAATCGTACCTTAGCAAACCAAGCTATACAAAACTTGAAAAAAGGAATACGCGTTCCATTATGTTGAAATCGATGCTTTGCAGCTGATCCAAATTGCAGACTAAAATCAGGGAATCGAAAACGGAGGATTTGTAGTTACTGCAGGTCAAATGAAATTCTCCATTAGCGCCAATTGTAAACCTAACATTATGCTTATCATGTACTTCATGTACTACTTTTTATTTTTAAATAAATGCATTGATCATACTTAACGTATGATTTGCTATTTTTTTATTTTCTTCCGTCCTATTTTATGTAAGAAACTTTAATTTTCCCATTGAATTGAAAAATTGAATATGTATATATCATCGTTCAAAACTTACATAAGAAGCAATCAAAAATTAGACCAAATGGGCCTAACTTAACTGCAGGGTTAAATAGAATGAGAGCAATGTATCAAAACTTTTCTGGTTCTTTTTTTATGTACACAACTTTGATTAAACTAAATATAATACGTGTAACGAAGTGCGAAGGGGAAACACAAAATTATTTCTTAGCTTCGAACATAAGCTGAATAAGAGCGGGAGAGGAAGGAAACTGCACAATTCTCCACTCGATCGTTCTCGAGAGAGGCACGTTTCGAATATGCAGTTATACAGTTTAGCATTATTCTTATTTTTAATTGGCACTTCTCTAAATCCTTGGCGAGTTCATTTCCGTAATAGTGTATATACATGCAGTTTCAAATATATATCAATCAACAATAAAATATTCGTGGCATGTTTCTTCTAATAATTATAACTGTAATATTTAAGATTTGTGTGAAAAGGGGAAAGCCAGATATAATAGCAAAATACTTTCTGATTTGAAACTGCTTAATGAAAAACAAATCATTGTATTATTCTAAATTTATTTACATATTAACTACATTCTACTCGTTTTCAATTTGAAATAATATTTTTTCGTGTTTTAAAACAGATACATTCATAAAACATAAAATAATTTTTTAACAGGTATGTGGCGAAATGATTGGTCATAAAGTCTTGTGACGCACGGCACAAAAAGTGACAATAATTTTGAAAGTTGAAATGTTTTCTCGTAATTTTTAGTGAATTTTCCATGATAAAAACAAAATTAAATATAAAAAGGAAACAGGAATATACAGTAATACCAAAGAATATAAATTCATATAGAATGCGCACGCCATACAAGCAAATTTTCGATTTTGGTTTCGTGTTTCATGGCAATGGCAGTCAGTTGGTGCTGTCCTTAAAGTGTGAGAGCGCACCAAGCTTATAGCACAGATGAAGCACAGGCTATTAGCACTAAGCATACAATAGATAGAGTGTTCAAACTGCGAAAAAAGTGATAACACTTTTGTGTCTGACCGTGGAACCCCAGCGCACCCGAACTGCATTGGCAAAAAGCCGAACGCTGTGTAGAACCCCAGAGAACGTAAGTTGAGCGCAGCGAGACAGTTTTTTCAGGCAAAGTCAAAGCAAGTGCTTTGCTATGGCAAGCCTCATTGCCTGACTGGCATTCATATCTGCAGGTTGATATGACCGGAGATAATGATGATCTTTTTATAAATATATGCGAAGGATGCGAGAGAGCAGCAACGCACGCAAATTATTTGAGTGAATGCGTCCATGTGTGTTCTTTTGTTGAACAGCAGCAAGGCACAAAATTTCAATGTGACATTTGTGGGATTGTGCGACCCCAGAAGCAGCTGATTCATTACGCTTGCTTACATTTTCATTTTTGGTTTATTTAAATTTTGTAATGATTTTAGGATATTTTTCTCGTTTTTTTTATAATATGTGTATATCAATTGTATTGTATGCTTAGTTCTATTAGTCTTGTAAATTTCGTTTTTGTACGGCAACAAGTCGTGCTTTCTCTCTCTCTCAAATTACTCGCCCTTGCAAATCAACGGTTTTTTCTTATCTACACATGCAATTGTTTCGTATGAGGGTAGCTATTCGACAATATAGTTTTCCTGATTCTTTTCAAAAAATGTTAAATTTTAAATTTGCTAAATCTTTAGTAAAACTTTTCAAACGGCAACAAGAACAATTTGCGGTACAGCTGAATATAAATAGCTGAATTTATAAAAAAAATTGATAAAATTTTTGATTGCAGTGGGGCAGTGGGGTAATTGCTACCGACTTAATATATCCTACAATATTATAATATAATTTTTAAGATATAAAGAAGGTTGAATTTGTATATTCCTGGAAACAATAGCATAATGTATGAAAATTATAGTAGACTTTCTTCTTTTGGTGATTTTAATAAGGAATTGTAAATGAGCGGTTGAAAAGGAAGAAAAAATTGAAAATTATTGTTTGCAAATAATCCAAGAAACTTCAAACAAACGAAAAATATATAAATATGAAAAATTTATATAAATAATAAGAATGTCACAAATTAAAAAAGTTTATCTGGTTCAAACCACTCAAATATTATAGCCCTCACAAAATAACCATTGAAGCTTTGGAGCCTAATTTAATTGAATTTAATTTTTACACTAATCATGCCGATAGAATGGCAGCTAGTGTTATAAAAAATACTGTACGTTATGAAAACAAAATAATGAAAGCAAATATTTATATATATAGTATGTATATATATTTATATATATAGTATGTATATATATTTATATATATAGTATGTATATATATTTATATATATTTTTATTTTTTTTCTGAACCACTCCTTTGAACTTGGGTGCCATTAGTCGTACCATGTACCATGTTCGTACAATTCAAATACCTGCGCTGCGTCCACTTGCTCAAATGTTCCACTTGTTCACACATATGAACATATACGTGTATGCAGTTAATGCTCGAAACTGTGTGATACATCTTTCATTTTAAAGAATCAAATTGAGAGCGTGGTAACTGCCAGTAGGTACCACCATACAATTTTACTACCAATATTAAATACTAGAATAGGATGAAAAATATAATATATATATTTAAATATACCTTTTAATCGAACCCTCTATGTTGAGTTCAAACAAATATATTTGATTTAGTTTTGAGCATAACATTAAAAGACCTAAGGTAGGGAGAGATTAAGTAAACGTTTTCAGATCGTGGACCTACTTGGTAGATCCTATAATGTATATATTCTTGATCAGCTTCAATAACGGAGTCGATTTAACCATGTCCGCTTATTTGTCCGTGTTAACGCTTCGATCTCAGAGACTATTGCATTTTTTTTTTTTTTTTTGCTGTTTCTCCGCCTTCACAATTGGCACGCCAATTTTTTAAACGCTTATATTTCAAAGACATTTTGAGCTACGATAGCCAAACTTAAGCAGGCAAATAAAATTTGGTCAAAGAATACAAAAAAAAAAAGGTTGGCATGGAAGCCTTTTTTTTTACTATAAAATATTATATTACTATAAAATATTATATGGTTGAAAAAGTAAGTTTGGTTTCTGCCTGTGGCATTTTTGCAACGTGTTCCCACTGATACGAAGCAATTTTATTTGGCATCAACTTGACAACTTAAAAACTATTTTATTTAATTTACTTCAGTTTTATTTATATGCCTTCATCAATAATTTTATACATAATCATAAAATATATAGGTTCCTTATGCAATGACCAAAACATCCTCAATAAAGTTTGTTTGCTATTTTTTTTTTTGGAATTGGTGCTTCCCACTTATTAAAAACTTACATTTTTTAACGGCTTATGATTTGGTTTAACGGCAGCAGTTGATCTATTACCTCTCACCTAGGCCAATGTAAGTCAATTGCTTTACCGACTGACTTCTATTGAGCAGATAGGCTGTGTGTGATGTCTATGCTGCTTATAAATTTATTGCACAGGATGTAGTAGGCCGTTCGTTGCGGTATGTTGTTGTGCAAGTATAGAATCCTGGCATGTCCCGTGGGACATGCCTTGGATTCCCTTAATCTTAGAGGCGCGACTCTAGCTAGTTATTTACCGACAAAGTCTAGTGATAAAACAAAAAGCATAGCATTCGGTGATGACAGGTGCGAAGCGCTTCGCTTATGAAAATCTCCACATTCTTTGAGCTTTATGTAGTGGTACTAGTTTTGACGGCCACCATACCGTGATAGAATACCTCGTAGAATAGGTCTTAAGACAGCCCAGTGAGGCAATTGCCTTTTTACAAGTGTATAGGCTTTATTTATTCGCTCTTCAATGTTCTCCTTTCACGACAGTTTTTTGTTAAGGATGACTTCCATGTACTTGGCGCTATCATTGACCAACCTAGTTCTCTGGAGTAAGTGGTGTAAGCTGACTCATGTACTTACTTGTGAATAGTACACGTTCAGTTTTTGTCGCTTTACTCTCAGGCCGCATGATAAAATCAAGCCTGGAGTTCCAGCGTATGGAGTTCCTCTTTCATAATGTTACATAGTGTCTGCGGGAATGTGCCTCTTTTGATTATGGTAACATTATTTGCATAGGCTATCACCTCCTGTCCTCATGCAAAGCGATAGTTCATTGATAAATACCACCTATTGGAAAGGAGAAAGTACATCTCCTTGAGAAGTTCCTCTGTAGGCATACCTAGTTATGGATTTGCCATCGTCGTTTGCTGGGGTCTCAAGTCGGACCCTAGTAATCTTTTTAGTGCCTTTAGTAGAATGAGGACAGACTAATCGGGCGAAATTTGAGTATGTGCCTGCCTTAGGAATGAAGACAACCCCTACCTTCATAGTTTGTGAATGTGACCAATTTGTAAACATCCTTTCAATAGGACATGTAATTGGTCGTGTCCGGGAGCGAGCACCAACACAAAATTGTCAAATTAAAATTTTATAAAAAGCAATGAAAGCCAGACACGCTCGAAATATCACTCTAGCTCTAATACCGTTTATGAGGATAATTTGGACGTTTTTTAAAGAGCATCTTCATTAAATTTGGTGACTCAAAAATGTTTGGCTAAAAATAAAGAAGAAAAAATTATGGTAGGCTTGTGCGGTTTGGATCGTCTATTCCTTGGTCCAACGAATATTAGTATATAACAACTGAAATATTTAAAAAATGTAAAAAATGTATGTATAATGAACATGACAATTTTGTAGTAACTATTTTTGGAAGCAACTGTATACATATACATTCTATGTTTGTCAAAGATTTAAGCTGGTTCTTATGGTAACTATTGTAAGAGTTCACTTCAATGTAATATAAGTTAGCACTTAAGGAATCCATGTGCAATACTATAAACATCAGCTGATGGGCATGGCCTAGGAACAATATAATTACTAAGAACATCATGCATCTTTGGAAAGCAGCAGGTGCGTTTCTTAAGCCAAATGACATGCACACATACTCGAACACAAGTATAGCAAATAAATGTTGCGAGTGCACGTCTTATTTTTGGAATTTGGCATGAGACTGCTTTCATGGTGAACAGAGGATCCTTATTGTACTGGCTATTTTTTATATTTATTGCGATGCGCAGCTCTATTTCTTTTTTTTTTTTTTTTTTGGTGGGTGCATGACGGGTTATGTTTCTGAGCTGAGCGCTTCGCCGGTTTGCCCTGCGTTGTTGCTCTATGCTTTAACTTTAGAATATTTTTAATTTCGGATAGTTTAAGAAAGAGCTCTTCAAAATTGGATTTTCACTCAACAAAATAAGTAGTTTTTGATACGAAACATCAAGTTTGAAGCAATTTTTTTTAGAAAAGTTGTTCGTTATTGTTTTTTTATTTTATATCAAAAAACTATATTTTGACTCATTTAAATTTTAAAAATTTAAAATTTCGCTCGTCGCTTTCGCATCTTTTTCGTTTGTATACTTCGTTGTGGAATAAGCTAATTCGTGCTCGCTTGCATAATTAGTCTAAATTCATTTTCGCTAAACATTGAGCGCTAAGAATCAACGGGTCTATTTAAAATTATATTTTTATAAGTTAAAATCAAACTGCCTTTGAGTGTTTTATTATATGCAATTACAAGTGATTTTATATAACTATTTCGCTTAACTTTGCTTTGAAGTGCCTAACATTTTTGGTGATCCCGACGTAATTATGTCAAACAAGTAAATCGCGTTTAAAACAATCTATAACAAAACTTTAATAATTCGTCGTAAAATGTGATATATATAACAACATAAATAGTAGCAATAGTTGAACCTCTACTATTGCTGTACTCCCTTTATATACTTTACATACATTTATCAGTTCTACGCGGTTATGCATAAGTGAAGTTTCTTTTTCGGCTTTTATTTTACACTCATTTAATTAGAATTATACTTTGCTAACAAAGCGAATGCTACAATGTCTCAAGATAATAAGGTGACCTTTTTTAAGCAGAAAGAAATCCTGGTTTATAAAAGTTTGCAATATTTGCAAACCAATTTAGTGTCCGCTGCGTTAAATGAATTAGATGAGTGCGGTTTGTCGGTTCAATTAAAACAAGTTGACACGTAGTTTGATGTTTGATATAGCCCATAATAGCTTAGAAGAGCTTGATTTTGATGAAATCGGTAGCGATCTCCGTGAAAACTTTGATGAAATGCCCATATTGGTTGAAACTATGCTACGTTCGGAAATTGCTAATCGCCAAATGCCGTCGTTTTCAACATTTCACGATCCGTACGTTAATTCATGCAAAACGAGGTCAACGCCATCTCTTCCAGCAATTAATTTGCCCACATTCTCTGGTGGCTATAAAAATTAGGCTGACTTCTATTCAATGTTTACCACTGTAATAGAAAATAACCGAGATTTGATTTGCATTAAAAAGGTGCTGCATCTTCGGTCATGTCTGAAGGATTCGGCGCTGAACAACAACATTAACAACAATTCATCTTCCTGCTTAATTTATAACGATTCTGTTCATGGAATCTATCAGTGCACCCGCATTGGGAGCTTGACGCCCGCATTGCGACTGAAAGAAGTTAAAAAAACTGGTCTGTGAAAGGGGAGCACCACTTTCGCTCATGCAATTCATGTTTCATTCAGTTGTCTCACATGTAGTTTTTATCATAATACGTTACTGCATTTAAGAAACAATTCGACAGCTGCAAAAAACTCTATTGTTCAAATCAATACTACTGCAACATTGGCTCATTCCATCTCTATTATTGCTCAGAGTTTCAATGATAATGTAGCTCTTTTGGCTTCAGCAATCGTTCTTATTAAAAATCGATATCGCACGCTAGTTCCTTGCCGTGCTCTCCTAGACTCAGGATCTCAGGTTCATATCCATTCTCGATTAAAACTAAGAAAAATGAAATGTTCTGTCGTTGTCGGCTTTGTTACCGAGGTAGCCTTGGTCACTATATGTATGTAGTAAATGTGTATTTATTAAAGTTTATTTATTGGCTTAGAATAACGATTCATGCTTCATTGTCTTAAATTGTATGTTAAGTGATTGCTAATCGCAAAATAAAATAAAATATAACAACGCAGTCTTTAATTTATAAAGTAACTCGACTGCTTCTGACAATTTTCTGCAACCGACTGCCGCGTTGTTCGCATATCTCTTTCTGTGAAACCCAAACTACTGTCGCTTAAAACTGACGAGCACTTCGTGTATGTCTGTCTGTGCCTACTTCATTTCCCACATTCGTCCCTCCTGACAACATTCGCCACGAATGGTCTGACCCACGGTTTCATAAGTTCGGACACTCTAATAGTTTAAAAGGGGCCATTCCCTACTTTCTCGACCTTATACCTGCCGTGTTTCATTATGCCAAATATCTTATAGGGCCCACGAAATTTTCCTTTGAGCTTCAAACCCACTCCATATTGGGTACGTTTTATTGCGAATAAATCGTTTACTTGATACAGCTTCTCTTTTTTCCTTTTCAAATCAAACGCTCGTTTATTATATTCTTGTAGTATCTTTATATTTTCTCTAGCTTCCATACGATATCTTTCACGGTATTCATCAAACTGTTGGACTGCGAATTCATTTAGTAAATCTCTTAGTTCGTCGCTGCCTGCTAGACGCATTTTAACTCCCGTCAACAGTTTAAAAGAAAGGGGTGATCCCTGTGCTTCTCGGTTTAGTGCTGTTAATAATCTGTTGCACATGTCCCACATATTTGTACCAAGCAGATGGATTTTCTATGCTTAACTTAGCTAGCATTGGAAAGACAGTTTTGTGGATCCTCTCCACCTGACCGTTTCCCCAAAGCACACCTGTAGCAATCAATAGGTGCTGTATGTTTTGATCCTCGTAAACGCAGGGCCTCTGTACGATATAATTCTACTAGGATTCCCAAAATGTACTGCCTGTTTACTCAAGCAACTAATTGCTTCATCCACCCCACTTGGATATAACCATACGTACTTTGCAAATCCATCTACAACAACTAAAATTTAGCCATAGCGCTTGCTTGTAAGTTCCAATTATGAGGTGTGATGCAAATCGTTGGCCTGTTTATCGCAGAGCACACGCAACCGTTGCGCCTCATCGCGCAGTGCATTGGCCTCAATTTCCGTTGCTTTGATTTTAATCTGACAGTTTTCATTCTGCATCGTTGCCTTGCGCCCGACTCGCGTCATTATTTCGCGATGCCGCCAGACGTTCTTCAGCGCTCAGCTCCGACTCTCTGTATTGCTTCTCTAGCATGTGATATCGCGCCTGCAACATAGCATACTCAGTTTTTGTGCGCGTTGTGCGATCCTCGGCTATGTTTTGTGTATCTCACAAATCATCCATCTTACGCTGCAACAGCTCCAACTGTGCCTGTGACTGCAGTAAGATGATTCAGTTCTAATAATATCAATATCTCCTACGCACATACTTTTGAATTCATTGAAAAGGTCCAGGCAAGAATTTTGATGTGTTGACTTACTTAGACCATCAACTCGGCGTATTAATCGGGTACCGCTTTTAGTCACTTCCATATATACTGAGTTTAGAATAGTTCTACCCAGAATATATCGAATTTCATGTATTCAGCTGGTACTACATGAAATTCGATATTCAATGGAATGCCAACTATTTTTATCGGAATTTTTACGCCTTTCTCATTCTTCACTTGTATCTGAACTTGACATTGCGCAGTACGATGACCTGATTGCCCACAACAATAACAATTAAAGTCTTTTACTTTACAATCCTTTTTGAAATGGAACCTATCTCCGCATTCGAAGCATTTCTTAACGTTTCTCACTTTTAAGTCTTTTCCCGCATAACTTAACTGACTTATAAGAACCATTCATTGTATAGTTCGTATAGTTCCATCTGCTGCTTCAATTCTTTAATATTTCTGGCTTACATTATCTTCTTTGCTTTGGTGTCGGGTATATCTCTAACAAAATATTAACTTTCTTCATCAAGAGTTATTCACTTTGATATATGAACTCATATAAGTACTCATGTAAAGATTCACCTTTTCTCTGCTGACGTTGGTTTAATCTGCGATGCACTTCAGCAGAAGATACTTTAACAGCAAACTCTTCAAACTGTACTTTTTAAAGAGGACCAATTGCGAATGTTTTTCTGCCTTCGTATAAATAATTTTGCAGCTCCCGAAAACAATTGTTTTGCATAGATAAAGAGTTGCAGATCACTCCACTCTACTGTCAGCCCGCACTCCTCTAACTCCTGGATCCACTGTTCGATATCTGGGCTATCTGTTCCCGAAAATTTTGACACGTTTCCTTCTACGTCTTTTAATGTGAACCATGATTTATTCTGAGGTGCCCTTTCTATTGGCTCTTCAAACATAGAAACTACAGATTCATTGCTCGTATCAGCAGGGTCTTGAACTCCAAAATGAGTGAGCAGCCTATTTTGTAACTCAAGTTTTCTGCCCGTTGTAGGAAACCCTAATTCTGATAATTTTACACGCAAACCAGCTACGCTAAGTGCCAAAATTTTATCAAGTTGTATTGCGCCTTACAAATTGATTTCAAATATAAATTATGCGACATACATACAACCGCTTTTTTCAAACTTCCATCGTTACCAGTTCGGGTCTGCCTTCGATCGTTACTGTTTTACTCGCATCAACTCTAGCCCATACCAGTTTCTTTTACTGCTCTCGCGAATTTGCTGCAACGTCGTTTCAACCCCTGCCAGTGATGTCGTGCCACTGCTCTTTTAACAGTTCAGCTCTCACCCATCCGCAGCTCTACTTGTTGCCTGCCTATTGCCTTGCTGTAGATTGCTGGTTCTCAGTTTTGTTTGCTTCGTTTTATCATGCTTGTTGCGTCAACGAAGTTTGTGTCGAACATCTTCTGTTATTGCTTTCGCTGTATGTATTGCGTCTCTCTATATGTCACCGAGTCGTCCCTCGTACCGAACCCCTTCCCTGTTGATAGGTACTATGATGAAGCTCGGTGAGCTTCTAGCGCCTGTCTGTCGGCGTCTACTTTTGTTGCCGTTGTTGTACGTATTACGTCTCTCTTTCGATGTTTGCCAAGTAGATCGTGCCATACGCCTTCGTGTTGCTTATGATGAAACTCGCTGAACTTCTGGCGCCTGTCTGTCTATCGGCATCTATTTTGTAACTGCCGCTTATTTGATTTTGACAAATTTTATATGCATATAAGAGTGTATTTTAGTCATTAAATTCGATATACTTTTATACGTACATAGTATACATATCTACACACATACGTATAAATATTTTGCACATGACACATGCAACACGCACCAAATTGTCTTGCTTTTTATGTACATGTGGGCCAATTCCAGTGAGCCCCCAAATTTGTAGTAAATGTGTATTTATTAAAGTTTATTTATTTATTTACTCAAAATAACAATTCGTGCTTCATTGTCTTAAATTGTATGTTAATAATCGTAAAATAAAATAAAATATAACAACGCAGTCTTTAATTAATAAAGTAACTCCACACAACGCAACAATTTTCCGCAACCGACTGCCGCGTTGTTCGCATATCTCTTTCCAAAAATACTATCGCTTAAAACTGATGACCGCTTCGTGTATGTCTGTCTGTGCCAACTTCATTTCCAACAAGTATGCAATCTTAAGTGTCGGACTATACAACTAGTTTGACAGCTGCAGTGGCGCCAACCATTATAGATAGTCAACCATTACCTGTAATTTATGACATATTGCGCATTGAGAATCTGATAATGACCAATCAAGATGGCATCAGTTGAAGTAATTTTCAGAGCTTCATATCTTTTGTTTTTACTATCAAAGAATTTTTATGTAAAAATGTAGAGTCCCAAACCCAGAAAGCGGAGAAACGATCTCCCGAAAGTGTAGCTTCGGAAATTGTATGGAAACTTGAAAGAATCGCCAACTTTTTTCGAACTATTTAGATACTTAGCTGGCGACGCCAAAAACTAAAATATTTAAAAGCATGCCTCAAAGGTGAATCTTATATGTAAAAGACAAGAAAACAGTAGACAATGTTTCGCTAACGGACTCCATTACATTTTAGAGCTGAATGAATTGAATGAGACTCGGAACAGAGTGTTCGCAGTTTCCTGGATATATCTACGTAAAGTAATAATGGGGAGGATGTAATCTTTGCAAAAATCTCTACAGAACTTCTACAGCTTTACGAGCAATACATAATAACAAAGGACGGAGATTCAAAAATTAGATAATTTTTTTTTTTTTTGCAACTTTACGGCAGAAAAGTTTTTTTATTAGAACAACACGTATATAGCAAAAGTATGAGGCTTAGAAAGAAGTATAGGTGGAAACACTTTTAGCCATTAAAAATGGAACTTATGAGAGCTTATCCCCTCATTGATGGATGGCGGATCACAAAGAACGCTTTTATCGATAGAATCGGCCTAACTCCTAAAACTTCCAATCGTAAAAGAAGGTTGGAGAATAATGAAATCTAAACTGAGTGTTGAAACGCAGTGTGATAGTTGAAATGAAGCCAAGGCTCTCCAGTGCATTTAAAATCAAGACAGAGGCACTAATTCTCCCCAAACTGGAAATCACACTTCTTGAGAGAAACTTCGAAATATATATAAATCTGCAAGAGTTAGACGTTGACAAATCCGAACTTCTACAAAGCATGCAGTATTGACCATTGATCTTTTTCCATTGATAATGATGGGACAGGTTAAGGTAATGGAGCATTGGGACAAAACACAAAGTTCGGGTGGGTTATTTCGGGAAACATTTCTGGAAGGAAATTTATTGACAACTGTGCAAATATTAAGCGATTCGTAAAATGATTCTGAAGGAATTGGTAAGAAAACCCAGACTATGCAAATTTTGTTCAATTCAATTTTGGACCCCCGAATAAAATTCATAAGACGTCCTTATCTATCAGCGCATATAATATGTATGCGTAAATATCTACTATTGATTCTTCGCAAATCGCCTGAATAAATTCGCTCGCTGCGGTTTGCTTATGCTCTCTGAGGTTCCATAACAGTGTTTGGCTTTTTGCTGTTAGGGTGTGCTGGGGTTCCACGAGAAGCAACAAAAGTGTTTTGGCTGTTTGAACACTAGGTATTGTACGCTCTGTACTATTATGTATAGTATAATTTATGATGTTCGTCCATACATAGATCTTACTTCGCATTATTAATTTTTAATATGTGCATGTGGCATTTGTGTTGCGGACGAAAAGAGCTCAGTAACAAAATAATGTAAAATATAAAATACAAACACAGAATTTAAGTTTTCACAAAATTTGACCGAAATTTTTGAATTTCCGAACATAATCGGAATTTGTCCGAACTCCAACGTCCTAAACTCTCGTAATATGTTTTCCTGGTAAGTTTTTTTCAAATGGTAGTTTTTTATGAATAATCTCATAAAGTATATATATTCTTAACAATCATCAAAAGCGAAGTTAATTTAACTGTTATAATTCGAAATATATATGCAAAAAAAAAAACTTTAAATCGTTTTATATGTAGTAAATGTGTATTTATTAAAGTTTATTTATTGGCTCACAATAACAATTCGTGCTTCATTGTCTTAAATTGTATGTTAAGTATTTGATAATCGCAAAATAAAGTAAAATATAACAACGCAGTCTTAATTAATAAGGTAACTCGACACACAGCAACTCGACTGCTTCTGACAATTTTCCGTAACCGACTGTCGCGTCGTTCGCATATCTCTTTCTGTCAAACCCAGGCTTAAAACTGACGACCGCTGCGTGTATGTCTGTCTGTGCTAATTTCATATCCCACATATATGTACTTTTCTAATCTAATTTCCCACATATATGATCCAAATCCTTCATTTAAAAAGGAGTTGTAAAGCGCACAAAAAGGTTTCTCATCTGCAATGTGGCAAAGGTAACTGTCTCATTAGGTTTGCGTCTTTTATAGTCGGGTACACACGATTATAGCACTCTTACTAACATAGTTGTATTTGGCATTCATCGTTTTTCGTCTGTTTTTATTTATCGTTTTTTAAATTTATTATTGTAGGTAGACAGTTCTCCTTGTGTTTTGGAAATATTGGACACAGCTGGAACCGAGCAATTTGCATCAATGAGGGATCTCTACATAAAAAATGGACATGGTTTTATTGTTATGTATTCATTGACGAACCATCAAACTTTTCAGGTAATATATAATAATTATAGTATAATAATAATTATAGTAATATTTTAAATATTATATCAATTTTACAAAACTAAAATTACGAAAGTAAAGGTAAACTAAGAAACATGCATGTCCTAATGAATCTATTTGTGTAACTACAAATAACCGTATAAGAGCTAGAATCAACAAACCTTCCATATCTTCCCCTAGTCTTGCCCACTTTTCCAAATGCTTATAAATCCAAGGATATTTGGTTATTGGTCACTGTAAACCAACCTTAGAATATATATAATTGCACATAGTGACTTGCAAAAATCATTGATTCAAAATGATTCATTAAACCTTTCTTGCTGTTAGGCTATCAAGCTTTTTTGATAACACTTAAGGGACAAGAAATTTTAAATTGGAGTTAGAAATGTGATAAACTTCGAATTATTAATGCAATGTTAATTAATAATTATGTAAATGCTGTTTGTTAAATGTATCAGGAATGTAGAACAATTATATGTTTTTATTGTAACAAATATTGTATGTAATTATATAGTATATTTGCTAAAAATGTATGTATGTAATTGTATTAGTGTTTACTATCACAAAATGCATTTATGTGATTAATTCTTAACAATATGATTAATGTGATTTAAAGGATAAAGAATAGTTTTCCTATCCGCAGGAGAAATCAAAGGGGCAGGGGTATAGTATTGAGACACGTATTAATAGAAATTTAACCAGCGCAATAAGCACAACCGTTTTTTTTTTGCTGAGAGCACAATATAAGAAAATAATTTAGAATGTATACAAGTTTTATCAGACATTGAGTGAAATATAAACATGAGAACGATATGCATGCACTCAAATTTCAACATTATGGAAAGTACTTTTATTTAGCTATTAGTAATTTTCGATCCAACATCGCGGCTTCGTTGAAAGTACGGAGAGATTTAAAGAGACAGGATGTAATGTCAGTTTGTGAATAGGACGTCTAATGTCTCCGTTAGTGGTGCGAACATCGGCCTTGGTCCTTGCCTTTGAATGAGCCTGCAATTCGCTCACATAGTCTTGCAGCCAACTACGCCAGAAGTGCTGTTTTATACAAGTGACGCGCCGCCAACGCTCTAAACGATCCAAACCCATGTATGACACGTATATGCGCGTAGAGGGGTGCCAATTAAAAAGTGCTCTGACAGTGCTTCCAGCCAGGTCTCGAGCATTAACGATCCAGAATTGTAGACGTATCAATTCAACCGGGGCCTTTACTCCTTCATGATAATTATGCTTGTGAAGAAATAAGACAGATTTGCGAACGAAGTCATCCTTGCTATGGAGAAGTATTGGATGCTTCGTCTGTCAGCTAAAGACGGAATATGTAATTTTGGTCACCTTGGCTTTGGCGACAGTGCCTTCTGCTACCGCAAGAGTTACCGGAGTGTTGATTCGCCAAACAGTTGGCTCAGTAGTCATCGCTTTTAAATATTCGTCATTCCATCTGTTGCAAAATTGCTGCTTTAGTACCCTGCGTCGTCACCAGAGATTTATGAATTTCTCTTTATCTTTAATTTATAGTCCAGACTGTACAGATTCTTGCACGGTCTCTAGTATTATGATCAAACTATCTATCGATTTATTACTAAATCTTTGTAAACTGTCTCTATAGATTTGAAATTTCTCTGGAAAAAATAGTGGCTCAACACCAGATGTTTCCGATTATCGCGGGATCTGTAAGTTTCCCGCTCTTCGTAAACTTTTTGAACTCTGACCCCATCCCAATATGGTCTTACAAGAAAATCTGTTTTGGCAATCCTGCCGCTAATGCATGATTTCTTTATAGATACTCCATTAATCACTGCCTACATCTTTAAATTAGGGCTTCCTTCTAAATGTATTAGTTTTATTTGTACACATATTTCCTCTTCCTCTACCTCAAAACCTTAACAACAAGGTGCAGTACTATCGGATGCCTTCTAGTGTACGTTGTTTAATTTGTGCATAAATAACCTTCTAATTGTCTTACGGTTTTATCAGACCCTTTATTCCGACGATCTTAAACTTCTTGACCCTTTTAAACTGTTCTGTTCGTCTAGAAGTTGATCTAGTCATGTCCTTTCGTCTGTATGAAAATCTCTCAGACTCCATAAACCAAACTTGGTACAAATGTAATTTGAGCTGCAAAAAAGCACACAATTCAATAATTTAATTCATTTTTTAAATTAAATGCTTGCATACGTATATCAACGTGTCCCTAAACTGTAATATATTACAAATTATCTTTAAATTTAAAGGTAGTTGATTCTACAAACGAATGGTGTTAATAAATGATTGTCTCTCTGAAGAAGCGAGTTTATGTCGGATATTGTTTATAGTGCGTGCAACGTCTTGAATAATTTTCTATAGCAAAATCAGATTTCTATAGTCAGCTCAAGTTTTAAAGTGAAAGTTAAGCGGTACGTATAACTAGATATACTGTTTGTCACATTAATATTAAAATGATAAATGTTATATCTAAGTTTGCTTGATGTACATGTACAAATAGGATGCCTTCGATCTTTAGATTTGGTAGATTTACAGATCTATATATTTGCATTAAGTGAGATTCCGTTAGAGTGAGAGTTCACCATTGCATATTGATATATGCAATGATACACATCCTTAGAGATTACTTGGGTGAAAATTAACATAAAGATGGACGTCATCGCCATACAAAAGAACTATTATTGGTAACAACAGCTTGGTTTCTTTCACTTAAATTAGATGTAATTAGTTTAGTGGCAATATTTTAAAATTTAAAAAATTTAGTGAGCTTGGTACAGAGCAGCGGATTGTTTACTATTTTAAAATGCCTATTGAAGTCTAATAATGTTAAAGAAAAATGTCCCTATTGTTATCAATCTGCTTTCCAAAGTATGTAGAAATATTAATAATAATCATACAGCTATATTTTTCGAATCCTGATTGTTGGACAAAAATGAGTAAATATACACATATTGGTTCATCTGCTGTGCTATTAGGGGCTCGAAAACCTTGGACATATAATGCCGTTTTAAAGATCATTTTGATAAATTTATGATATATTCCTAATGGCATAATAGGCCAATTGCACTAGACTTATTAAAAAAAAAACATCAAGGACGGCACGCGGGGTTACATACATACATACATACATGCATACATAAGACTAAAAGTACTACTACTACGACGTCAATATACATTTTATTCGTAATTTCATGTTTGGTTACATTAGTTTTCACGAAATTTCTGTTCAGTTCATCCAGATCAGACTTAATTTTGAAAGCGTTTGTCAATTTTCCATTTATCCTCCAGTCTATAATCATCTATATCATTAAAACGTAATGTATTTTTAAAGTCTCTAATCAGCGACTGTTCAATATAAGAAGGACTAACATCATATGTCATAAAGATTAGAAAATACTAGACTTGAAGCAAAATTTTTTCAGTGTCGCAAAACGGTAAGAAGCGTATTTGTAGAGTTTGTATATAACAAAACTCAAGCCTGAAATTATTATGCCAGTGTGCTTAATAATGTTGAGGTTTTCTTAATAAAGTCAATGTCGTCGGTAAATAACCAGCCTAACTAAGTTGTCAAACTACTATTGAACACCATCTGCAAGAAAAGGTACTCTTTTAAATTTCTAATGGATTGCTTGCATATTTACTTTGTGTTTATTTTATATATATGTATATATTGTAACCCCTCCTGCATGACGCTCACGGTCTGATCTATACATCGAACGAGACTAAAACATCTTACAGTTGAGATACGAATTACGTTTTAGTCACACATGTGACACCTTTTTTTTTGTTGCTTCTGTTGATAATCGTAGTGCAATTATACTACCGATTGTACTAATATGAATTTATTAAGATGTTATTGGGGGCAAGTAAGAGCATGCAATTGAAAACTGACTTGGAATATTAAATTTATTTAAAAGAATATTTTTGAATTTATAAAAATTATATAACTCAAATCTAAATTAATAAACACAAAAATAACTGCGAATTACAACGCTTAAACAAATATATGAAATATAAAATATTGACAACGAAATAAAGCGTTATCGTCATCATGCAATCCCACACATAGATGAAAGCTCACTAATGATTTGCACTTGAAAAGATTTTTCACCAAACCGTTTTTTGATGTAAGCATTACAAAGGCGAGGGAAAACGGCTGTCAAAATTTGCTTCTCTATCAAATTTATATCATGCTTAAAGATATAAAGAAAAATGCACTGGAGTCAGGTGAAATATTAAAATTTACGCAATATTGTAGTAACACTGTATATATATGTATATAATTATATATAAACTGCGCAGAGTCGCTTTGGTAAGCGACAATGCGTGTCTAGACTAAGTGTGTATGCGATATACACACAGATTGAAATAAACGGCAGTCTTGTCACAAAGAAATGAGAGAGAGGTTCACAGTTCAGAAGTGAAATTAGTCACGCGCCTTGCAAATTTAAACAATTTTTTTTGTTCGTATAGTGTATGTATACTCTCCATGACTGACACAGATTTAACCAAATATAATCTAAAAACATTAAAATCGTGGTGTGTGGAACTTGGCATTTCGACGATGGAAATAAGACAACAGTGATCAAACGCTTGTACGAAGTCCCTATTCTAAAAAGAAAAGAGTGCTCAAGTGAAATTACAAAAAATATATTTAAAACAAATAATATTGCAATAAATAATATGGCAACAACCATTTCAAACGACGGAATTAAAATATCACAAAGTGATAAAATTCAGCTTATTGCAAGCGCTGATGTTCAGTTGGTCACGACAGACAGCGACGTCGCTATAGTGACGCCAGCAACTACGCGCTCAGTATCAAAGGCAAGCAGCACAACAAGGCTAGAAGAAAAGACAAAGGTAAACGAAATAAACAATGACAACGTTGAGAAAAAAACAACAAGGGTAGATATCAGCCTGATTGCCGAAAGAGCAAGCGAGACGACTAAATGTAACGATTTGTTGGCAGAAATTAACATGTTTAAAAATGAAAACAGAATCCTCGTGCTGGAGAATGCGATGGCAAAATTAAAAATAAACAGTCAACAAACAGAAAGTGAATTTATCCCGATTGACACACGGAAGGAGCTGACACCAAACTACGACGGCGGCTCTTCAGTTGGCGTTTGGTTGACTCAAATTCAGTGCATACGCATGAGTTACAACGTCAACGAAAATATTCAACGTGCTTTGGTGTGTTGAAAATTAAAAGAAAAAGCACAACAGTGGTTCCATTCCAACCCAGCATACATCACAGAACCAATAGACGATCTTCTTGCGAATTTAAGTAATGTGTTTGGTGTAAAGGAAAAAAAAGTTGTATTGCGCCGTAAATTGGGAGATCGCATATGGCAAACCGAAGAGAGTTTCGAAAAATATTACAATGACAAACTAATTTTGTCCAGCGCCCTCAGTTTAGACGAAGAAGAATTCGTCGACTATGTCATCAATTCAAGTCTGTCGATAAACTATTGCAGGCTTTTATTGGTGTAGAGTTGTGCGTTTTGAAATCACAAAAGGCAAATCGTAGGGAAAAAGGGCCAGATGCGGCGAATACACTAAAGAAGGCAAATGAAGCAGACGCACACAAATGACCCCGTTCAGTGCCATGAACAACATCAAATGCTAAAATTGTAACAGTAAGGGCCACATTGGTACCGAGTTTCGCAAGGCCAGACGAGTAGACGGCGCATGTTTTGCTTATGGGGATCTCGGACATGTGGCAAAGGACTGTTTTTTCTATAAAAAGAAAACACAATCTCAAAATGAATATGTAAGTTATTTGTTAGTTTTATTTGATACTGTGCACAATGATT
>JBANCW010000173.1:5570-18359 GCA_037040085.1 Colocasiomyia kotana | reverse complement strand
TATATATATATATATACTGTATGAAATGCAACAAATTGCGAAAGATACGCAAGCTCTTCAAAAGCGTCAGGAAAAAATGTTACATTTGTTGGCACTGCAGACTTTTTCATGCCATTCACTATTGGCCAAAACAATTACGAAAAAGTTGAATTGCTTAAAAATGCGTAAAAATTAATAGAATGGAAAATATTTTATAATTTGTGAGCTGATCGAAATATCATATATATTGTTGCGTTGCTTATACTTATTATGGACACTATTGTTAATAATACAATAGCGACCAGCAACAGTTTTCAAACATGGCCAAATTCATTTATGTGGTTTATAAAGTTGAGTAAAGTGTTTACTGCTTTTGTTGTTGTGTTTACCTGTCTTATCGCAGTTGTACTCAGTTTGCATGTTTAATTACTTAAGCTTAATTATATTTATACACATGCACATAATAGGCTTGTAATTGAGACATTAAAAGTTGTTGGCCAAAATAAAAATACAATTTGCAAAAAGTTTGACCTAGAAAGTTGCTGTTAGCCAGTAAAAGCAAAAGCTGATTATGAGTAAGCTTTTGCCGTCTAACCAGACTGATGAATATAGTATATTATGGCTAATTATGTTTAAGCCTTTTTAAATAGTCTTGGACATAAGACGAATTGATATACATATCTAGTTTATAAGTGTAGCAGATATAATAAAATCAGCCTGCAGGTATAACAGGTTTGTTGATACTCTATGCCGACAAAAGTGTATTTATGCTCTGCTACCAAGATACTTGTAAGACAAAAGCTATTTATCCCGGCTTTGCCTGGTTCTCAGTATTGACAATAATTTAGCCAAAAGAATTGCTGTTTCTTGGTGGGAAAACATGAAATAAATATCAAATAAAACAGCTTAAGTGTTGCTTGAGTATTTAATTGTCACATCTTTTATTTTTTTTATTACAAAACTTTGCTAAATTAGCAAAGTATCGAGATGCATAAATTTATCGATATGTTATATTAGCAATGACAAAGTTGCCCAAATTACTACAATGCGTACATATTTTTGGAAAGCAATATATTTGTATTTTAAATAATTAGAATTCTAATCAATAGCAATTTTCGAATTTTCCGAGCAATCGAAAATTCTAAACAGCCATAATCAAATATGGAATATCTAACTTGGCAACACTGCTGGTTGTAGACTTTGTCATAATAAAAATTTGACCAATAGCAGCTTTCGAATTATTATAGCAATTTTTCAAATTAGCAATAATTAGCTATAAAATAGCTAAATTGGCAACATTGTTGGCTGTTATAGATAGATAGAATTCTGGCCAATAGCAGTTTTCAAATTTCTCTAGTAATCAAACTTCAAACAAAATAGCCATAATTAGCTATGGAATAACTAAATTTGGCAACACTGCTTGTTGTAGACTTTGTCATAATTAGCTATAAAATAGCTAAATTGGCATACTGTCGGTTGTCCACTTTGTTGAAGAAAATTGTTATAGATAGATAGCATTCTGGCCAATAGCAGTTTGCGAATTTCTCAAGCAATCAAACTTCCAAAATAGCCATAATCAGCTATTGAAGAACTAAATTGGCAACACTGCTAGTTATAGACTTGGCCATAACTAGCTATAAAACAGCTAAATACTGCTGTCGAGACCTGCAAAGCTAATTACGTGAAAAATTCTACAAATTGAATTATTTTTTAATTTGTGAGATTTTACTTTTAATTAAATAATAAAAAAAAATAGTATAGTCGACCTTGTCAGTTTTTTTGTTTAGTTGGAAAAACAATTTTGTGTTTGACATTAATAATATTAAGTATTAAAGTTTATTTCTCTGTACTTGTATCTTCGTCGAAAGCTAATTAAACAAGCTCATATAAATTTTCTGCTGAAGGTCAATAAAACTATCTTAGAATGTTTTCAGCTGTTTTAACCTTCTTTTTTTTTTTAAGAGTTAAACGTGTCACATAGCAATATAAATTAAAAAAAAAGCTGTGCAAATGAATGATAAGCTGGTTGTATAAAACCAGCTGTCGGGACTGCAAAACAAATAGAATGTCAAAGTCAAATAATGAGGTGAACTCCCAGATAAGAGCCGACTGAAATTGGGTATACAAAACAAATATTGCATGTGAAAGAAGGTCAGTCATAGCCCTAGCACAGGTAATTTATTAACTTAACTTATGCAATTAACACGCTTTCGAGTGGGTTGCTCTAGTATAAATCAGAAATAATTATTGTAGATGAAATATTTTAACTTGTCAGAGTGGCAGCTGAATAGTAATCGGGAAAGCTAAGAAACTAACAGAACAAGTCACTCACATTCAATCAGAGCCAGCCAAGAGCAAATGGCTAGAACCGCCCTGTGTTTTGAGAAAGGGGGAACAAACTTCTAGCTAGGTAGAGGTAGGCAAGGTAGAGATGAAAAAGTTTACTGACAAAGACCCCAAAACAAAAACAATTCGCACGAAACGAAGACAAAAAAAATGAATTTTCTAATTAAATGCAGTTACAGTTACTCAAAGGTTACGGAGTAGTAGAAAGTGTGAACTACTACAAATTAAATAGAAGCTACTCAAGATGTATCTACCAGCCAATCAGTTAGAAGTATTATAAAAATATAATATAATATATCCGATCCCATAAATAAGCCCGCAAATACATATAAGTATGCTTAATCAGCATCAATAGCCGAGTCGATGAAGCCAATTCGACTACCCTTTTGTTTCTATGCTATTTAGTCCCTCAGCTTTATGAATCAAAATTTAAGCATCAGCTTCTTTTTTATATCTGAATCAAATCGGAACACTCAAAAATTTAGCTTGTGGCCATATAAAATTACATTACATTTTGCATTTATTATGGTCAGTGTGACCATACGCTGGTTTAGAATTATTAGTTTCACATTACCAATATCATGTTTACAGGATCGATGTTTGGCCGAGCACCGATAATTCTTTATGTCCGATTTCTTGACGTTTTCATTGTTTCCATTGTATGACGATGCATCGCTTCATTGCTGGTGAAAGTTTAAACCAACGATACTATCGATTGTACTATCGTACTTTTTTTTTACTATAACAAACAATATCAATGAAAATCAGTTTGGCCATCGTTCTTTACAATGCGAGCAATGCCAACACCAAGAAGCGAATCACAATTCCATATTCTGAAACAACAATTCTGCAACTTTTATATTTAGTTAATTTAAAAAACTAACGATTGCCTTCGAAATTTTTCTCCGTCGATAGTATCGTTAGTGCAACCGATCGTATTTCAGCTCTATTCACTGCACTCTTAAAAAGGCTAGCGATATTATATTCTTTATATTATATTTATATTTCTTTATATTTAGTTAATATTAAAAACCAACGATTGCCTTCGAAATTTCTCACCGTTGATAATATCAATCGATAAGTCGATCTTTTTTCAGCTCTATTCACTGCACTCTTAAAAAGGCTCTTTTTAAGAGCTCTGAAAACATTTTCATATATTTTATTATTATTTTTTGTTTATTTGCTTAATCGGCTAGAAGTTTTTTTTACGATAACTGTTGAAGCATAATTTATTAATTTATTCCTACTTTTACTTTTATCGTCAATTAGGGATTACCTTCTTTTTGACTATTTTGCACATGATGATGATTTTCGTATCGTATCGATGATTTTCGTATCTTTGATATTTTACAATGTTTGCTCTTAAATGTTTAATGTTTAAATGTTACATATCAATTCACGTAATAAATAAAAACCTCACAATTTCGATAAATTTTCTATATAAAGCTAAAAAGGTCTAAAAACGATGCATTGAAATTTCAGTCCTACATCGACATCGATATTTTCAACCAAATTTGCATCACCCAAAAATTGGAAGGCTTATTAGTTTATAGAGCTGCAAGGGTATATGAATTTCGGTGTGGCAAAGTTAGGTTTCCTCAACGTTTTGCCAATAAAATGTGTTTTATGGAAGTCGTATGAAATTGAAGGAACTCTGAATCTGTTGTAGTACTTTAATAGTAGATTATGCTTGGATGGTTTTTATTTAATTATTAGCCGCCCCCCGTTAGTGTTGCATTGCAGGGGTTGAGCAATATGAATTTCATAAGCTGCGATAGACACGCAAGCCTTAAAGTGCATGCAATCAGTTAAGGGGAAAGAGACTGGCTACGTCTCATGTTGTGAGCAAAATTTTCCCCAGCTAAAATTAGAGACAAATAAATTTTTCTAATAATAGAATTTACTATTTTTGGACACTAGAATTGGAAGCACAAATTGAGTTGTAGTTGCTGCACTTTAAGTGAAATTTAATGCAATGCAAGGAGAAATGAAAACTGTGCATGGACAGGTAATAGCAACAAGTCAAGACCTGAAGATCTCACTTTTTTGTTCAGAACGTGACAAGAGACAAGGTGAAGAAAAAATAAAACAAAAAAACAAAATAAATAGAAAAAGAGAAAAATCAAACCAGTTTACAGTCAAGTTTGAATATTTAGTAGCTAGTTGCCAAATGGCGCATGAATCATCATCAATTGCTTGGCCATAAAGCACAGTTAACTGAAAAATAAAAGTAAATTGATATGCAATGCGGGGCACAGTGTATGCAGCGATAATGAGCATGCAAGTAAGAAAGAGATAGATCAATAGTGTCAAAAAATTATTCTTGCTACTGTAATTATCCAGTAAGCAAAACTATAGAGTGCAAGGGGGCGTGATAATGACACGAAACTAACAAGACGAAAAACTAACAACAAACAAACAACAACCGTTATAAATTTTTACAAACTTTGCAATGCGTGCTAAAAATAAAAATGTAATACAGAAAAAAAAAATAGTAAAAGTGAAACTTGCTGACTGACTGACATTTCTATATTGTATTATTAATGAGCGACCAGACCAAAGCAGGCAAAAAGAGTAACAAATTTTTTGATTGTTGCATTTGACAAGCCAAACACACACACACACGTGGGGCGGGCACAACAACAAAGAGAAGCAACAACTGCGTATGCAATATGAAAAATTGTAACTAGGCCAAAGTCATAGCGAAAGACGTAAATACATAGAAATGGGTTGCTTGGGTGGCTTTAGTTGGATTGGGTTGGCAGGTGGTTTGCTGACTGGTTGGCTGGCCGCTGCATTGCATAAAGACGTCAGCAGCACAGCAGCCTGCGCTCGTTACCCTATCCAACCCTCTTATGTTGTGTTGTTTATGTATAGAAACAAAAAAAAACAACAAAAAAAAAATCAAAATAGAAAATGTTAAGCTGCGACATACAACAGAGACAACGACGAGTAGGCTACCAGCTCTATGGAAATATTCCGGAAACAGGCGAAGCAGAAAACTAGGTCAACTCTCGACGAAGCCGAGCGTCCGACAGTGACGTTCGTCATACATGCACAGACATATACTATAGGCACAGCCGCCATGCACACCCATCCAGCGAGGGCAGTCAATGTACCGAGTGTTGCCCAGCGCAACTAGCTCAAGGCCAAGCGAAATGCATATGAATGGGGCGTGCGCGCATTTACAGTCCTTCAACCTTTGCCAGGCAAAGACAACATACGCACAAGCATACACGTACACCACTTATTCAAAGATGTGTGAGGTGTACGGTGGAGGGAGATATGTTGCCATAACCGCTAGTCAGTTTGTGGTTCATTATTCAATGCTTTTATGCTCACTCACCCGCTGCAAAATGCAATGGCGTCGATTTACGTCCCGCTGTGTCTCTGGCATTTACCGTTTGTGGCGTTATCAGCTTCTTCACTTTGGCTATGTCACCCGTTTTGCAGGCTTCAAATAGCTCACGCAACGGATCGTTGGCCATGACCGTATCGAGATTAACATTTAATATAGCTCGACTGCGACTAGCCATTGTGTGGTGTGTTGATGATGATACTTCTCGTTTGTTGTTGTTTTCGTTTTAGTTCGCGGCCCCCGCAGCAGTGTCTCCTCTTGTTTCCAAAACCTTTTGTTTTGTTTACACGCACACAGTGGTGGCCCAAGCCACACTTGTCAGCTGGCGCCGCACCCCAAAAAACTGGCACACAATATATTTTTTGGCTTTTGTGAAATGCCAAGCTTACATGCAATTACATTTGTTGAGTTAATTTGTGTGTAAATTGTTGTTTTTTTTTCGCCTCTATTTTGTTACATTTTTCAGCTGGGCAACTTTCTTAGCCATTTTTATTTTGCTGTCTGGCACACATACATAGACGTACACATAACAACTGTTTGCCAAGTGTAAAGTATAGCAGGAACGCGTGTGTGTTGCAGCTTAGTTTTTACATTTTAAATTCTATTAATATTTGATTAAAATGCTATGCACTAAAATCAATAAAATTAAACACATGAAATTTTTCTTTCTTTTTATTGCTATTGCCTTGGCCAACTTAAGTGCAAGTGGCAACGTTGCAATGGCCTCTAAACGTTATTTCTAACGCGAACACTTAGCACATGGACTGTTCAAGTTATTAAGTCCTACTAGTTTTGGCAATTTAAACTGAGTTTCCGCCTTGTGCGTGCAAAACAAAGTTACACTTTTAATAATTATCTGCAGACTGTCTGCAGACCTGCTGACGAAAAACAGCTCTGTTCTTCAACGCAGCTGCCGCGCTACCAGACAGACACAACAACCAAGTATCGGTATCGATACTTTTGCGTTTATATATTTCCTCTATAACAATAAAACTAATTCAAGGAAATAATGAAACAAAAAAATTAGTGAAGATCATCAATACATATACAACAATATATTTTATTTATTCTAATGCAATAAATATTATTTTCAAAAACACAACTGACCAGACTGTTAAAAAAGGGTGTGCTTAGTGATTGTAAAATTACTTTCATGAAGCAAATATCGATACATCGATATTCCATCAACAATCCCACACACTAGCTGCACTATATACATATGTATATATAAAAAAAAAAACAAAATAATTGATGCAATTAATTCTAAACAAAAGTAAAACAAATAGTTTTAAGATGTTATAAGCTAAAAAGTCAATACGTTACTTTGCTTGAGTGTATCGGGGTTGGAATTGCATTGTAATTACAGCAAGTAAGTCACAATTTCAAGTGATGGTTCTTTTCAATGGAGTTTCTTAGACGCAAAAACAAAAAAAATCCATAAAAGCAACGTAAACCATAACAAATAATTTAAATTGCAAGCAAAATGTGCAATGTGTGCGAGTGCATATGAATAATGTTGTGAACGTTTTCGCATAAACATATTATTGGCGTTTAAATATGTAACCCAAATAGACCAACATGAATCAGAATTTTTTTCCAGCACACATACATACACACACAACCACACATGCAAAGGCACACCTGCAGCCCCGTCGCACCCGCGTGCTCAGAAACCAGTTGTTATGCACGTAAATAAGTGCAAGTGAAGCAGCAGCAGTAGTGGTAGCAGTGGTTGTTGGAGCCGCCGCAAACACAAACAGAAGTGGCGACACCGATTGGAAAAAGTTGCAACAAAGCAAAAGAAAGGGAAGCCAGCCAGCCAGCACTACAAATTAAAACTGACAACACCAAGAACGACGACAAGCAAAAGTGGAAGTGTGTTTTCTGATTTTCTTATGCTAAGCACTGTCAGTCAGGCAGCTCCACCCCCAATTTGGAGTGGCAGTGGCCCTTTTGCTTCGTTTTGCTGTCGCGCATTGCCGATAGATGTGGAAGAGCTTAGCAACGAGGCCAGCACATGTTGTCAACGGCACGCTTCGCTGAGCATGCGACAACGTAAACTCGACCGTGGCAGACACAACAAACCGTCAAGCTTCAACGGCGCACAAATCATTAGCAAAAAACACGGCACCATCAGTCAACCAACCATCCAACCAGATAGTCAGTCGATGTAATTTAGCGGCACAAGAAAACAATTTTCTCTAAAAAGGAAAAATAATTGTTTATTGGAATATTGTGAAGCGCAGGCCAAACGAAAATGGAGCTTAAAGTTTGGGTGGAGGGTATACAGCGCATTGTGTGTGGCGTCACTGTGAAGACGACTTGTCAGGTGTGTGTTTTCGATCATGTATTGATTTATTATGTTACCAATTACATCTCTTTATTTACTTACATATGTGCGGCAGGATGTGGTCTTTGCGCTGGCGCATGCTACGGGTAAAGTGGGTCGATTTACGCTAATCGAACGTTGGCGTAATAACGAGCGACACTTGGCGCCAACTGAGAATCCAATGAAATTGTTGTTGAAATGGGGTGAATATGCAAATGATGTGCAATTTATATTGCAACGTTCAGAGAATAAACAGCAAACGGTGCAGCAGCAGCAGCAGCCACAAACTCCAGCACTGCAGCAACAGCAGAACAACAACAATATTGCGCCAACGTACGCTGTGATGCCAACGAAAAAACCGCTGGGCATTAGCAACGGCAATGACAACAACAATAAGCCAGCGCCCACTTTGCTAAAACAAAAATCCAATGTTGAGCTCAGCTACCGTACAAAAGAGTTGAAAAAGAGCTTTGGGTGTGTTTGCCGATATTAAACTAAAATTGAAACATTAATTGAAATTCGCTTCATTCTTTTTTGCAGCGGCTACGATGCTAAGCAATTCGACAACATCGGCATTGTTAAAGGCATTCCACAGCAGCAGCCGCAGCAGCAACAGCAGCAGCGGCCCAACAATGAGCCAAGCAAAATTAAAATGCTTGCAAATAATAACAATACAACAGGAACACTGAATAGCTACAATAATAATAGTGTGACAACGCAACTGGTACCCAAACATGAGAAATCGCATTCGAATCCATTGGATATGTCCAGCTGCATGCCCGCCAGCGATGGCTATAATGACATGTACAATAATAACAACAACAGCAATCAGCATATTTACAGTCAGCTGAGCAAGTCTAGCAATGAACTGAACTTGGTCGATATGCGACGTGCCAGTCCACATGATCTGTACTACAACAATAACAATAACAGCAATAATACTAATAATAATAATAATGATAATAGCAATGAAAATCTACGTGATATATATGCCCACAGCAACAATAGTCCCAGCAATATTAACAACAACAGTAGCACACTTTACAATGCCTCACCTGACCTATATAAACAAGCGCCGACAATTTCGGCAAACGGTGCCTTGGTGCCGCCACCATATCGCGATCCACCGCCGCCGCGCAACAGTCCAATGTCGCAGCGCTTGCAAAACGCTGAGACCATATCGAATGCATCGTCGGCTACGATAACAACGTTGACCACAAATCCATTTTTTAGCGATTACAATTGCAACAATGAATATGACAAACACAATAATAATAATAATATTAATAATAATAACAGCAGCAGTCAATCAATGGATGAAAGTGAGAGCATTTTTCAGGCCACGCAATACAACGATTTGTTGCAATTGATAAAATTTCAACGCGAGAAAATTACGGCGCAGCAAATGGAGTTGCATAAGGTAAGCTGCCGCAAGTGAATATTAATTTTGAATAAAATAAATATTTTTTTCTTATATATAAATTTAGTTTGATACGGAAATCGTTTATTTGGAGTCTAAGGAGCGTGATTATGCGCAGGAACTGGAGGCCATTTCGCGTGAAATCTCCAAAGCTGATCAAATCTTTCGTCAAGGCAGCGAACATTTGCAGACATTGCAATACGTCGAGGAGGAAAATGAACTGGTTAAACAGCAAGAGAAAACCCTAAAGTCCGAAATAGCCTTGCTGCGCTCGAAGCTGGCCAACTGTGAAACAGAACTATTGCAGTGCAAGAATAAAATACGCCTGCTGATGGATGATATCGAGCTGGAGCAGCGTGCGCAGAGCACCAGGTGAGTAAAAACTATAAAAATTTAACTGCAAGAAGCTAATTTTTGTTTAACTAAAAACAGGCAAAACGTAGAACGAGATTTCCTCATGGAAATGGAACGCATACAAAGCGAAATCGATCAGGCGCTACACAATACAGATACATCGAACAAAACAGCTGATAATCTCAAAAAAGAGCTGGTAATGATTGAGCATGCTATAGCAGAAAAGAAACGACAGGTGAATAGCATAGCTAAGCCAATCTATATTTAAAATTCAATAACATTCTTTATGACCGTCAACAGGTTGAGCAGCTGGTCAATGAAATGAAGGAGGTCAACTTGCAGAGCCTGACAGTGACCACCACTGACGAAATCAAACATCTACTAGAAGGTTTGTATATAAAGCGAATGTAGAAGTTTGATGTTTCGTTAAACATTTGTTTGTTGCTTTCTGATAGGACCCAATAAACAGGGCAGCAGTCGTCGCATTATTGGCTCGCCACGTCAATTGGAGACAGCAGTGCCCACAAGCAAAAATCCACATGGCGTATGGGTTTAAAATGGCATACGCCCAAATATTATACATTTAAGCAACTTATTGGCACAAGCGCTTCACCTAACGCAACGAATATATAGCGAAACAAGAAATAATATTTTTTCAAAATGCACCAAAACCAACAAAAGAAGAAACATATGAGAACGAACTCTTTCTACACTTTGGGAACAAACGCAAGGAAATGATTTACATATCTTGTCAATGCAACAGAAATAACATATTTGAATAGTTGAGAGTAGTTATCAATATATATCTATATTATATGTATACATAAAGTATTTATCACAAATTTATATTTTTTCATATTTAACGATTGTTGACAAACAACACAAACAAACGAATATTTTTTCCAAAATATCTTATGGATCTCCAAAGCAATGTTAATTGTTACAAATTTACACAGAACTCTAATGAGACGATAAAAGATTTACAAAAACCTAATGTTTATTAGATACAAAATATTTATATGTAATTAATAACTAACTTATTGCTACTTTCTAGGCAGTTCATGTATAACTGCAGCAACAAGGCTTCATTTTAAATCAAAAACAATTCAATTGAAATTCGCACTGCATTTATGTAATAACAAATGTTTAACACAAATCGACATTCCACAAAACAATGCATTTCTTTCTGTTCACTGCCAATTATATACTTAATTTGCTTGTGTATGTAATTTATTTTTAGATATTTTTTTTTTAAGCATTTGCTGTTTTTCAAATGTATCACTTTGATTGAGGAAGGCGCAGAATTGTATGCTATAATTTATTATATTATTGTATATTGAATACATGTATAATTTACAATTTTGTAAGCATTATTTTTGCCTCTAGTCTATAATTTGTTTTCATAAAACTTTTTTCTCTATTCATTCACATGCGCCATTAGTTTTAAAACCGCTTTTGTGTATAAAAAAAAAAAACAAGAAAAAACAAAAAACTTAAATTGTTGCAATAATTAAAAGAAAATATGCCTTTTTAAACATTTAAGTAGTGTTAATAAAACATAAAGAATTAAGCAAATTTATTATACCTATGTAGCGTATAAAAATATAGATTTTCTCCAGCATTAGCTTAATTAAAAACAGCATATAGCGATTTGAAAAATGCATTATCGTAGCTTTAGTATAACAAAACGAGTTACTAGCAATGCTTTGTTAAAAAGTTTGACTTTTATTATGTCGTAATTATGGCAACAAGTATGGCCAATAAATACAATTATCAAAATATTTACATAATAGTTATGCCTATTTTGTAGCTTTTATTGCAAAATGCAGCAAAAACAGTTGTACTTAAAAAAAAAAAAATGAAACTTGCTTTTGTTCAATTTATAGCTGAAATCAATTTCTAAGAGTTATATTTAATAAATAATTACTGTTTGTTGTGTGGCAATAATAACAAAAACAACAGAAAGTACAGCAAAATACATGTGAAATGCGTGAATTACAATTCTATAAAATAATACTTTTAAAAGTATTTATTTAGTTAATTTAATTAAATATGTAATACATTTTATTTTAGAACAAATTGAACATTTTCATTGGTAGCAAATAAAAGACATTTTTTATTAGTTTTTTTCTTCTTTAAAACAAGCTGCAAATTTGTTTTTTTTTAATGGGTTTTATGTAATATTGGTGGTATTCATTTTAATACCCGTAGTATAATGAGTTACTGCTGTCCACCAGCTAAATATTAGTTGCTGTTAGCAGGCGCTGCCCGGGTCAGTTTTTTGCTTGCTTTCTGGCCAGGCGAAGTTTTCGAGATTTCTAATAGTTTTAGTTTATGCAAATATCGAAATTTTTCTCTCTTTGTGCTGAAATTAAAACATACTTATAAATCGAATACTTTGTTGTTGCTGTAGGTTGATCTCGGAGTTCAGGTTCGATAAAAACAAAAAAAGGGGCCTATACATAAATATATTATTATTACTATTTTTATTATTTTTTTTTTTTGAGTTAGAATCCGATTTTTAAAAATGCTTTGCGGTACACGAACATAAAAAATTAAAGAAAAATAATTACAAGCAAATTTATCTTTTTCTCTGTGGGAATAAAATCTTATTCCAGCTGAAACTTAGTAAGTTAGTTTTCCTATCATTTAAAATTTTTCCTGAACTGAAGGATGCGGTGGCTGTTTATATAATGCGATTTTTGTGTTTTCTTTTTTCAAAATGATTTATTTTTTCATGAATATTAATTAAGTCTTCGTCAAAGTAGTCCCCACCAAATATTATACACTTGTGCCAACGTTTTTTTTTTTCAATCCTCGAAGCACTTAAAAAAATAATTTTCTTGTTTTCTTCAATGCCGTCTTTATCACCTCAACAGTAACGTAGTGTCATGCTTTGATGGGATTCTTCAGTTTCGGTAACAAGAAAAGTCACAGGGGGGCAGATCTGGGGAATACAAGCAACGTTGCTTGTTCTTCCACAGTTTTGGAACGAATTGGCGA